>CM039141.1:1526524-1570471 GCA_022036555.1 Microstegium vimineum
GTTATACTGAAAAAAAAATCACTAGTATTATTCAGTATTTATGGTACTACTAACGTATATTGATGACTAATATTGAATACTGTTTAGTATCGTTCAATATTTTCTTCTAGTCAATTTCAGCTGCTAGGTGTAGAATATTATTCTACATCTAAGATGTAGAATAGCATTTATATATATATATAAGAATCTCCATTTGTTTCGTTCATTCACGTACGTATGGTGGTCGTCACGGTTCACCACCACCATAGTCCACATGTGCTGCGCCTGCGCCCTGCTGGCATGCGTAGTGGACTGTCCAAAGCCAGGCACACACATACACATACACATGCAAATCCATGTATAGTACGTATAGGGCTACAGCCTACCTGACCGGCCACCTCTGTGTATAGTATAGTCATCAAGATTCAGTAGAGAGACGATCGATCGATCCCCCTCGTACTTGTCAGTCACTCTGCTCTGCTCTCGTACTTGTCAGTTTTTGCCCCAACACAAACACGCATGCACGCATGTGCCCGGCCGCCCGGCCATACCACAGTCCGTCTCCCCTGCTACTGCTACCACTATGAGAGCAGAGGCTAGCGTCTTCCTTCCATTTGATGATATTATACTGACGACAGTCATCTGCGCATCTCTACCGATCCCAGGAAGACACAAGGATCATGACCTAAATTAATACTACTACGTAGTACTAAGTTACCGCGTTTCAGGCAGAGACGGCAGCAGTAACATATCCATTCCATATATTTGTTGATCATTGCTCAGTCAAATACACGCGTGCAGGAGCCTATTATTTGGATATAAGCACGGTTCCGTTCATGGGAACTTGGAGAAGAAAGAAAGAACCACTTGGATCCGGCCTCTTTGGCAGGAATAGTCTCTGTTTTTTAGCATGTCAGAAATATAAAAAAATTTAGTGGCGTCGGCTTCACTATTTTTTAGCTTGGTTTTGGCTTCAGAATCTATTCAGTATGTACACATTTGGCAGAGTTAAGTTTTTGACCAAACTGGTGAAGAAGAAGTACCAAAAAAAAAAAGCCCCACCAAAATTAAAGGACCTTGAGCTAGTAGCTGTGTAAGATGCCAATCATCCCTTGTGTAATTGCATTGCTTATTGTGTCTGCTGATGCTATGATATACATATGCATGACGACTTGACGAGGTGTTTGGTGTACTGCTCTGCAAACTGTACGTGTATGTCCTCTTCGGTACTTGTTGGTCGCTTTAATTTGTTTGATTAATCGACACAAACAGCAGCACTACGAGACCACTTTGACCAATACAAAAACCTTGTCTAGCTAGTTTCCGGGCTTGGGGTTTGAAGTTTGAACTCCTGTCTTCCATGATATATATATATATATATATATATATATATATATATATATATATATTATATATATATATATATATATACACTGCTCCCTTTCATTTGGTGTCATTATATTTTGAGTGGTGCAGTATTGTGATGGGGGTGCTTATATATACACGTGTCAATTTTTGTACGTCCAAGATTAATTAATAGTAACTCAATAATACAAGATATATTTGCTATGTCTTAAAAAATCTGGTACAACATCATTCTGAATATATAATACCCCGTTCCAAAATATAAGTCGTGCACATTTTAGGTTTATTCTAAGTCAAATTTTGTAGTTTCACCAAATTTATAGAAGAATGCAAACATATACAACATCGATCAAACAAAATTCATCACATACACAGATACACCATTAAATATATTTTCACGCTGCATTTACTTGATATTGTACATGTTAATATATTTTTCTATAAAATCAATCAAAATTAGACAAGTTTTACTTAAGATAAAACTCAAAAAACAACTTATATAATATAGAATGGAGAGAGTACCGGTTAGCTTCAATTCCCAAGTATGTACTGGCACTAAAAAAAGTAAGCATGTGCCATGTTTGAACTACTATCAGTTTGTTCCCTCTCATATAACACTATTCAATCAGCTTATTCTCTCTCATATAACACTATTTAATCAGTCGGCTTTTCCATCAATAATAGAGGGATTTAAAAATATACCCTCCATACCTCAGACGTACACCCTCCATATCTTTAAAGCAAGTTGTTTAGAACAGCATCACGATCTCCAAACCATAACTTTGATTGTTTATTTTTTAAAAAATATTTATTAAATATAATATACATAAATTTTTATATATTTTTATGAAAGTATTTTTCGAGACAAATATATTGATATGGCTTTCATATTTTCAAACTCAACAACTTAAAAGTTATTCATAATTTATATTTCCAATATTTAACTCAAATCATATCTTAAACGACTTGCTTTTCAGGTATGGAGGGAGTACTAGCAACACAATGCTGACTAGTATGAGACAGGGGAGGAGAAACATGTGGAAAAAAAACAATCACAGAAAACTTAGTTCCGGCCGGTCAGCAATGAAGAAGATCCTACAAACTGAACTGGGAGTTCAAATTTGAAATGATTAAAGCAAGCTAGTCTGGGGAGCTTGCTAATTAATTTCGTGACCACACTTTTCACTATCAAATAAACTATGTGTCGGTCTCTCACCGCTTTATTCAAACCACAAGTTGGTGAGAGACAAATATGCATGCCCCAAGTGGTCTTTTTCTACCTTTTCTCCATTTTGTTTAGTGAGCTTGTCTTGCATACTTGTAGCTACAGGGGCCACTCCTCTTTTCCCCCAACACTTGTTCCTTCTATAAAAGAGGTCTAAACCCTAAAGTCAAAGTAGTGCAAAGGCCACCCACAAAACCCGGTGAAATGGACAACAACATGTGTCTTGTGTGCTGTGCTCCTCCCATCATAATTAGTACTACTTCTGGTCTCTCTGCAAATTAACAAACTTAATCAATCCTAATTATATATATAAATTCTGATAGTACATTTTGTGCCATGGACTCATCTAAATGGAAAAGAAAGGGATCTTGTCATGCATATGGACATTATGTGGGAACCTCCTTGTCCTTAGATTGCGCATGCCCCAGCTGCCTTTTTTTTTCTCCCCTATTCAGTTGAAGACCATCCTTGTCCATCCTCACACCTTTTCAGATGTCTAGCTAGGGCTTGACCTGGCCCCATTCATGTTGCATTTCACATGCCAGCATATAAGTATATGCCAAATTCACACGATCGAGATGCATGGCTGGAGAGGGCCGGCAGGCAGGGTATATATGTAGGTCCGGGAAGTCAAGGTCACCACAGAGATAAGATCGTGCACTACCTCTCCATGCATCCCTCCTCGTGTCTAGTTGCATATGTAATACTATAGGAGAGTAGATAGAAGCTATGGCCTTAGACGCAAGAATTGCATCAAATGCAGCTCCTCATAAGAATCCAAGTTTTCCTTTGTTTTCTTGAGGACGGGAAGTCAAGGCTTTGTACACTCCAAGAACATAAGATGCTTCAAACTATGAAGATTAACGCGGTTTTCTCACCCGTGTAACTAATAAGCTACTACATACTAACCACGTGTAGTAGTGATTACTTATTACCCAGATCGGAGGCTATGTTTCAGTTGAACCAAACAGGATAACAACAAACACTACCTTCTAGAAGTGGGATATATTCACATTTCTGATTTCTCTCTATATATATGGCGTGCGCTAATTCTTCATGATCTAGAACACGCGCAAGAATCTTACAGTAACCGTACATGAATAATTTCATAGAAATTAATGGGTCATCTTCAAAGAAAAAACCATAGAAATAAACATAAAAAAAAATCTCGCGTTTCAAAGAGAACCTTGCACGGTCTAAGTCTTCATTGCATTGTCATACAAGATCGAATTAGATATCATTGACGAATAAGTTTAATTACCGGTCCCGAGGCAAAAATAATTAGGTGGGTAAAAAGGTGGTTTCCCACTATATATAGCTAATCCGTGTACATGTGTAGTAGTTCATATATATGCATGACTCACCTCACATGGCACACACTTAACAGTGTGGCTGGGTCGATTGACGTTGCGTGTGCTGCTGCTGCTGCTGCATTGGATGCATTATAAACCTAGTAGCTCTGTGTAAGACCACGCACTGCACTGCACGTCCCTTTCCGGTTTGGCTCCCTCTCCATCCATCTTTTTGACCCCAAAAAGCCAGCGATTAGGCACTTAAAAACTGGCTCTAGAGAGACATGCATGAAAGGGATACTTCTCTAGCCGGCCTGTTTCCCGGCCGTTTAAATATCACTCCTTTCGATAATTCGATTTGTTCGCATTTGAACCGGGCACCGGCACGCACATGCATGCATGCGCACTAGTTTATATTTTATGTGAGCGATTCAAGAATGTAATTGGGGGGACGGGATAATGATCCTTGTCGTCCATGGATTATTTGTCTGCTGGTTCATGCCAATGCAAGCTTTGTATATTCTTCAACCACAAAAAAGGAGTCAAAGAGGGGAGACCCACTGGGCCCTCACCTCATGTGAGAGTCACTCAACAAATGCAAAGCTAGCTAGCTCTCATCTATGCATGGAACCAAAGGAAACACGCCAAATAATAGCAGGAAATATATGGAGCATGGCATCAGAAAGATCGAGTGCCTGCTGCCTGTGCCTACTAGCTTCTACACTTTCACTATGTTGTCTGTATCTAACCACTCCATTTCTTTCAAAGCTTGGTTTCTTACACGCATGCAATGCAAGGAGGCAAAACTTTCTTTTTTTTTTCTTTTCGTCTACTAGTTCGTTCGGACGTCGTCTCATGTATTGCGCAAGCAAGCACATGCATGCACTCATGAAAAGCAAATCCACATGATAATGATATGGTGGCTTATAAAAAAAGCACATGCATTATATTGTTGTGTAGAATTTTGACATGGATCATAATTGCTACTGCGGTAGTATCTTGGGTATAGATCACCGCAACGTATAAAAGGGTCGGTTGATGACTAGGTATGCATTCCTTCCTTCTGTCCCTAAATACAAGGAATCGAAGTTTGTCCTATGTAAGTCAAACTATCATAAATTTGAAGAAGTTTATGGAGAAGAACAATAATATATATTTTTACAACACCAAATTGGCATCATTTGATACATTGTTATTACCTCTTTGCATGATGTGGTAGATACTATACTTTTCTTTTAAATTCTGTTGAACTTAGAATATTCTGACTTAATTAGAAATTTGGATTCTTTTTTATTTCAGGATATTGTTCTTTTGGTTTATCAGCTCGACATATCAGTCATGATATAGTATTTTTATCTCACGACAAAACAGGTAAAAATAATATCAACCGACTTACATGTTCTGTTCATTCTTGCATTGGCCTCGCTCCCTCCTTTTCTCATCAGCGGCAGGTACCTTTTTCATAATCTTATATATGTAATTTATGTTTGCGACACTTGGTACGGAGCACACAGCACCATCACCACTACGTGCAAGCAAAGGCAATATAACCTATGTCGGGCCCAACTAAAGACTTAACGTAGTAGTATCTTATATTTCAGCCTAGTGACCTTTTTTTTTGAGTGTGTGTGTGTGTGTTGGGGGTGTTCTTCATCACGGGCCTACTACTTGATTAGTAATGTGTGTGTTCAGTGTTCAGTGTTCACCACAGACGACTGTGCCTGCTCTACTAGTAGTGACTTGCTTGCTCTTGCATGTATAGCATTTATTGCCATAATGTATGAAACAACTACTCCTAACAATGGGAGCAGAGGAGAACATTCTAAAAATTATTTCCTAGCTATAACACGCATTTAATTTAGCACAACATTCCTTCCATTGGTCCTAAGGTTAGGGCACACAAATCCAAACACTACACTTGGACTTGGAGACTTTAATTTGAGAGAATAGACACAGAACAGAGAGATGCATACAAACCATGCAAGCTCCCACAGTAGAGTTAGAGTCACTCATTAGTATTTGCTCCTGGAATTGAACATGGTTAAACAAATGCAGGTGCACCATGCATGTCACCCCTGCCATCTTATCTCATCTCATCCACAGTGCCTGCCCTGCCCTCTCTTAGTCTCTTTTTGCTTCCTTTCCCTCCCAAAGCTAGGACAACCTCCAAGCTCCATTTAAATACCACCCCTCCCTCCCTCTCCTGTGAACACTACTACACTACACTACACTACACTACTCCAAGTAAAGACGACCTCAAGCACTCAAGCTCTAGGTAGCTCACAGCAGCCTCATCAGCTAAAACCTAGCTCACTCGTGCTCGTGCTCTCATCGTGCCATGATGAATACCCGAGGCAGCAGTGGTGGTGGCAGCAGCAGCGGCAGCAACCAGACGACCTTGATGGCCTTCTCCGAGCATCCTCCGAAGCCGGAGACGACGGCATCGTCAGGCCACCAGCAGCAGCAGCCGCATCCGTCGCCGCCGTCGTCGCCGAGCGAGCGTCCACCAGCGGGCGGCCGTGGGCGGCGGCGCGCGCAGGAGCCCGGGCGGTTCCTCGGCGTGCGGCGCCGTCCTTGGGGCCGGTACGCAGCAGAGATACGCGACCCGACGACCAAGGAGCGGCATTGGCTGGGCACGTTCGACACCGCGCAGGAGGCTGCGCTGGCCTACGACCGCGCGGCGCTGTCCATGAAGGGCGCGCAGGCGCGCACCAACTTCGTGTACACGCACGCCGCCTACAACTACCCGCCCTTCCTGGCGCCGTTCCACCACCACGCGCACGGGCACGGGCACGGGCAGCAGCAGCCGTCGTCGTACGCGCCGTCGTCCGGGTCCGTGCAGCAGCACCAGCAGTACGGCGCCGGCGTGGGCGGTGCGCCGCATCACATTGCTGGCTCGTACGGCGGCCACCACCACCACTACCACCACCAGGGCACGGCGGGCGCCGCCGGAGCGTCGTCGGGCGAGTGCTCGTCGACGGTGCCCGTGGAACGCGCCGACGGCATGCTGCTGCTGGACCGCAGCGGCGGCGGAGGCGGGCACCACCACCACCACCACCACAAGTTTTTGTTCGCGAGCGCGGACGACAACTCCGGGTACCTGAGCAGCGTGGTCCCGGAGAGCTGTCTCCGGCCGCGGAGCAGCGCGGCGGCGGTGGAGGACCTGCGGCGGTACTCGGACGCGGACGCCTACGGGATGGGCGGCATGGGGCTCCGGGAGGACGTGGACGACCTGGCGCAGATGGTGGCTGGGTTCTGGGGCGGCGCTGCCGGCGACGCGGACCAGCTGTGTGGGTTCCCGCCCGGCGCCGGCGCCGGGGACAGCATGGTGGTGGCGTCTTCGCAGGGATCCGTCGACGGCTACTCGCCCTTCAGCTTCCTCTCCCACTGATGGAGATCGATGAGGAATGCATGAGCTGCCGGTTGCCGCGCGCGTGCCCATGCATTGCATTGCATTGCATCTGCTGCGGACGTACGACGTAGCTCGATCGATCTATCATCAATATATTATTAGCCTAGCTAGCTAGTTTGCTTATCATGCGCATGGTGATCGATCCTGATCATCAGTTCTTCATTCCGATCCCTGCTGTTAATTTAGTTCCTTCATTTCGAGAGATCGATCGAGTTGGGTCAGACCAGTGTGAACTGTGATCGAGTGAGTAGTATAGTAGTGTTAGGCTGTTAGCATTTAGCATCAGCAGTAGTAGAGGGGAGGGGTGCGATCGAGAGTGGCTATAGCTAGGTGTGCGCGCCCTAGCTGCTTCTTCTTCAGTTCTTCATGCATGTACTCGTAGCAGGCTCTTATGGATCAGTAGTACTCTTGGATCTTCTTCTAGTCCTAGTAAGTACTATATATGACCAAATTTCATGTTTCATCCAATGCATGAAGACGACCGTACCTATTCTAATTTGTAGCTTCGATCGGCTTTATGATCGATCATCAACTCAGCTCGATCGGTCGAACGCTTGCTTATATATTATTGTAGTATATATATACCTGCTTACGTTACTCATCGATCATCAGTTCGTTAAGCAGAGATCGATCGAGAGCAGGTACGTACGTATGGTATAGTATACTACAGTACAGGAGTAGTATATATAGTATCTAACGAAGAAGTGAGCAGCGCAGGAGGACACATGCATATAATAGATGATCGAAACCAACGAAACCGATAGACGATGGCTGGATTATTCAGAACATGGAAAGTACAGATCTGTTCAGTTGAGTTCCAACGGAAAGCTGCCTCTCTCTGGTCTCTGCCTGGACAAGTGTCACACGTACGATCGAGGAGCAACACCCCGGCCTCGGCAGGGTACTTTGGTGGTGCCGGCCGGCCGGCCGGTTCCAGCGTACTTGAGGACCGGTCAGGCTCAGGCCGTGCCGAGTGCCCAACCAATGCACTTGTCCGTGTACTACTGTCTGCAGTCTGCACTTGCACTACATACTGTGCAGTGCAACAGAATTGATCTACACATACGTACATTTACCTGTACGATCGAAATACATACTACAGTACAATAATAGTAGTAGTACAAGTACATACATAGGCTGTGCTGTCAGCTGTTTGTGTGTGCATATATACAGACTGGAAGGCACAACGCTGGGCTGCTGTTGGGCCTTGAATAAGCCGCGCGCAGGTTGTTGTTGGGCCTGTAGATGCTGGGAATTCTTTGTTATAAACAGCCAGCGGCTGGCTGGCTAGATCCATATCGCCGCCGCCGCAACAATCACCACCCCGGCCTCCTCGTCTTCGCCGCCGCCGCATCCAAAAGGAAAAGACGACGATGGTCCACGTACGCATAATCTGCCATGCGGACCTCGAAGCCCTGGAGGACCGCACCGACGAGCTGATGGTTGTAAAGCTACTCTCTCTCGAGTCGGTGCGCATAGCGAGCGACTCGTACGCACTACTCCTCCGCGGCCTGATCGAGCGCAAGTCCAGGCAACTGCCGCAGGTGTGGTGGGCAACAACCTGCCAGCTGAGTGGAGGTACTGGAAATGCCCCAGATAGAGCTCGTCTCGCTCGTGGCAGGCGTCGCGCTGGAGCTCCACAAGATCAAGCATGACCTGTCTCCCCTCCTCGTTGTTCAGGAGGAGGCCAACAAGCTGCTGGAAGGAGAGGGCGGCTTCCTCAAAGCCCCCCTGCTACTGAAGAACTCGGCGGTTGCGCTCGTACGTCTCGCCAAGGACGCTAAGGAAATACTCGAATCGATTGATGAGGATGAGGAGGAGGAGGATGATGTTGCTCTTAGGCAAAGTAGGCAAAGTTGAAGAGGTGAGCAAATTTCTGAAGGATACCGCTGATCTTGTACTCAAAGGTGATCACAACGTTGTCTGGATTCAGTTACGTCTCCCTTCCGTGCTCCAGGTGGTCGACGCTCTGTTGTCCACCCCGGTGCTTTTTCCCTTTTTCCTGATGATGCATGATTAGACGACTATCAGCTGTTTCTTGCCACCTCGTGAGTACCTTATGGTCAACAATGTTGCGATGTTTACTTCTTGCAGTAGCAACACCCTTTATGTTTGGATGATGTTAATGGATTTTAAATGATTTTTATTATGGTGCTGTTTTCTCATTAAAAAAATAAAAATAAAATCAGATCCGTTCTGAAACTTACACATCCACAAGTAAAATCTATAGATCAAGGGAAATACTTAAGATAGTTTACCTGATAAATGGTTTGTTTCTCTCTGTTGACCTGTCATTGGAAACGACACATGATCATTACTTGATTGAGGTATGTACTGGTGGGTGCAAAGGTTCTGTAACTTCTGTTGGCAGACCAACGGGTTGCTGATACTGATCATGGTAACCCAACCATTATGATGACCTTCAGTTCTACTTGTGGATATGGCAGCCTGTTGAATCTGGTGGTTTCCCATAACAGATTTAGCAGCAACTAACCCATGCCTTAGCCTTTGTATAGTAGCTCAATCTTCCTCATTACCACGACCTTCCACTCTTTTGTTTTAACGAAATAGAGAAACTATCATCATAACTAACTAGCAATCGATTTATTGGCGAAAAAGATTTATTCCGCTTCAAAAGTTTCTCTAAAGCTGATTGTACTATATATAGTAAATCCAAAGTTATGTATCAATTTTATTTCTTTGAGAGTAGCCTAAATGGATTTAATGACAAAGCCCCCAAAACAAAGTATCGCACCATAAATTACCAAGAACTGATTATGTAAGAAAGCACTCATAGGTGCTAAGAAAATAACAGTGATGTCAAGAATATTCAAAACTAACCACTTAATATTAATTTATCAACAAATCGTTCTCAAGAGAATCTTATACAGAAAGGGAATTACATGACAGTAAACAACCGAACGGTTTGGTTTTGCTCAGGATAGGAGTCAGGTAGGCCTGAATTGCAAATCCAATTTCCAATTTCCAGATACCTCACGAGTTGATACTTGTGTATATCCTTTAGATAATAGCATATTGTTTCCTCCATTTCAAATATTATATAGGTTTTTTTCATTTTTTTTTCTAAATACTTGGTTTTTACTATACATCTAGACATAGTACATATCTAAATGTATAGTAATGTCGGGTACGAAGGTAAGGGGTACCCTAAACCTTTCGATAAATTAACGCTAAACATAGCAACCATTTTTAAGGCAAGGATCAGCCTACTGTTCGGTAAGACACGGCCCATCAATCGAGGGCCCCCGCTACACCGACCGCGGAAACCAGCCACTGGCCCCGGCTCTACCTCGACGACGGACGAGGGGTTGAACGAACGACCCCCCGGCTCTACCTCGACGACGGACGAGGGGTCGGACGAACGACCCCCCGGCTCTACCTCGACGACGGACGAGGGGTCGGACGAACGACCCCCCGACCTCTACCTCGACTTCGACCCCCTCAACCTGTCGACGCCTCGACCTTCCAAGCGCCGTCGACGGACGAGGGCTCGATTGACCCAACCACTCCGGCATGGGTAAAAGTAAAACCACCTGACGACATGGGCGCCTGCGTCCACTGTCAAATCCGCCAACTCCCCGTCTAGTCCCCGACTCCCGACGACTGTGCCGCCACTGCCGCCACTACGCAAGTACAGACTTCTACAGTACCCCTCGGAAAGTGAACAGTGCGACCCTCGACGACGGCTTCGGGAACGTGACAGAGTCATGCGGGGCTCGACCCCCCCCCCCCTCGACCGAGGGCTCGACCCCCTCCTCTTCAACAATTCCGGTACGGAAGACGTCCCATCTGCCCCGTCCCGCTTCGGCCAGGGGACTTCTACTGATGCCACGACCGGGGACGCCTGAAGGACGGGAAGACCACGCCGCCACAGTGCTCGATGTCTCTTCGCCAACACTGTGCCGTGGATGCGCCGCCCATACTTCTACTATTAGGACCCTGTACCCTCGAGTCTCCCCCTTGGTCTATAAAAGGGGGACGCCGAGGTAGATGAAAGGGGGCTCTCGTCAGAGACTTCTTTTTCCAGGTTTCTCTTTGAGGACTCCAATCCGACCTTGGTTCTCAAGGACCGTAGACCACACCACACACAGCCGCTCGATCGACCCCTCGGGTGGCCGACTCCGTGTAACACTGCTTGTACCCCCCCTGTACGAGCACGCTTTGGGTGCGAGATAATACAAGTCATCCCCCCCCCGCTGAACGTAGGGCCTTCTTTGCCCGAATCAGGATAAATCTTGTGTCCATCTTGCATCACGTCTGAGAGAGAGAGCACGCGATATACAAATTTACTCGTTGGTGGTCTTGACCCCCGGGTCATAACACCGACAAGTAATATATTTAGAAAAGCCAAAATAACTAATAATTTGGAATGGAGGGAGTAATAGATGAGAACCTTTTCAGTCAAGTTTGGCCACGAGGCATCAATCTCACAATCTATAATTCCACAACAAAGTAATCCAACATGCAGATGAAGAAAGGTACGAAGCATTTACAAGAAAATTACATTTGAGCATTGAGTAGCCGAAGTTTGCTAACATCGATCATGGATGTGTTCGTACAAAATTCAGTGATCAAAGCTGCAAATACCACAGGCCACACAACAGACACCACAACAATCCAGGAATATCTCAACACCATCTCTAGGTTCCCTTGCTAACACTCTCTTAACTCAGAAGAACCATTCCTGAACCAGCCAACTTGGCGTCAGCCTAGTTAGTTTGACTTCCATCCAAGATAAGCACTGATTCCCCAAGCAGCTTTTGTGCTTCCTCTCTCCTCCTGAAACAAGAAAATACTCAGGGTCGGGGGCGTTCGAAGACAAGCATTTATGCGGTCACAGTTTACAATGAAACCAGAAGACGTGCAAGCGAGTGACTAGTTACCATGTTTCTAAAGACGAAGATTATTCGCGATAATAAAGCAAGCAAACAGGATATTCTACAAAAAAATGTATGCATAATAGCATAGGTCAACTTCATAGAATAGCATTCTACAACTTTTTTTTTATCAAAAGTATCAGCTAACCATCTCTTGAACTACACTATATGTTTCGAATCAGGGCAGCAAGCAGTAGTTAAATGGTCCTTTTGATATCATAAACTGTGACGGATGACTATAGTCCACGTCATCTATACTATGCCAAAGCCTACTCCCTCCGTCCCATAATAATAGACGTTCTAGGATCAAACACCAATACCAATGACCATGACAAAAGACATTGCAGGCCCCTACTCGCTCTGTACCGGCACCCTGCTCTCCTTTCCAGACTTCTGTATGGAGAGCCAGTTCTCTACTCACCTCCTCTCACCCGTCTGTTTTTTTTTAATTTTTAATTCGTTTGGTGGCCGACAGGCAGTGATGGATGGACAGATGATGTACCATGCTATAGACCCAGGAGCTAGAACGTCATGCTTTTTGATATAATTTTTGAATGCTCCAACGTCCTTAATTCTGGGACAGAGGGAGTAGTTGTGAAAAATAAGGAAGCATGTCCAGACACAACCCATTTTCCCAACTCGGTAACAATATATAAATATTGATGAAACATATATAACAGCTTCAGCATATACTGGAGTGTCATGTGGGATTGACTTAATACTGATGAATATCTTTTTAGCTCAGAGGTGCACCTTATTTTTTTATAAACTACATTAGATGGAATCCCAAACTTATGCAGCCAAAAGCTGAATAAAGACTAGTTACTCACTGCTTTATATCTTCAATTGCTTCCTTGCGGAGCTGAATTTGGCTCTCAAGCATGTGAATCAATGTGGCTCTTGCCTAAAAGATACTAAAACATGTAAGTACATTTTTTAAGAATAGCAGAAAAATACACCACATGGAACAAAATCTGAGGTTCACACCTGATGAGGTCGTAGGGAATTGAGAAGATGATGTAAGTTCTTGAATATGAGTGTAATATCTTCTACCCTACGAGCATACTGAGATGGTCTCTCAACTAAAATATCTGCCAGCTCCAAAATATGCAATTGAAGCTCTCTGTTGAGGGTCCTTAACTCCTTTTTGAAGTCTTAAATTTAACAAATTTTCCAAAGAGTCAGCTCATTAAATCAAAGACAACTTATTAAGTCCTCGAAAGTAAATGTACAACAATTTATTTGGTATAAAAACTTTCAACTAGTGTCTACTTATAAACAGTTTCAACATATAACAATCACAAAGAATTGAGTTATGTATGCATATACACATAAACATATCTATTTCTCAAGAACGAACATACCAATATTGGGGCCCGTTGGATAAAGCTGACGGACATTATGACTCTCCAAACTTGGAATCACAACATCTCCCTGGATACCAAAGAGGCAAACCAGAATCAGTTTAATGCAATCAATAGAAGATTAGCTCAGGCAGTATGATAAAACATACTGTATAATCAACACCCAAGGCTTTGAATGGTCCATCAATTGGCAGTGGAGGTTCTGGTGCGGATGAGGGATCCTGCTCAAAATTTTTGTACAGTCGGTAAAATGGAGGAGGCGGAGGGTACGATGATGATGTGGCCATTGCCATCCTGCCATATGCAACGCAAAAATAGATATCAGTATAGAGATTAAGCTGTCCAATCAAATGATATAACCTCTCAGAGGCGAAGTCGTATAATTCCAAAATTTTACGATATACTCCCTCTGTCCCTAATCATATGTCGTTTTCGCTTCCCAAGCCACAACTTTGACTAATTATATAATAAAAGGTATTAATATTTATGGTACATAATTAATATCATTAGATATATATTTAGTTTTTAATAAATTTATTTGGAGATACAAATATTGCACGTATTTTCTATAAATCGAGTCAAACTTGGTGGCATACAAATCGTGGCGACAAAAATTTAGGCAAGGAGGGAGTATGATTCAAAGTGAAACGACAGTGAAACAAACATTTCGAAATATTGCAGCTATTTTTAAATTTACATAATCACTAAAAGTAAGTATGGAGAAATCCACGTGCTAATGCTACTCAGCTTTCTAATTTCAGCTGCAGCTTAATACCTATCACAAAACACTACACTACATAGTATAGACTCAGCCACTGAGGGGCCTTCTAATTTGTTTAATCAGAACAGCAGAGCATAGTTGAGCACTTACTCCAATTACAATTAATTTGTCCTCCAAGTATGCAATTTCTCTATTGTGATACTAGTCTCTATTGTGATACAGTTATGCAATTTCTTCCATGATATATCCTAACTACTTATGTTCCTCTTAATGCAGGGATACTAGTAATTTTACCATCACAGATGGGCTGAATGTGCAAAGGTTAAAAATCCCATTCTAAGTTGCACGGATACGGATACGTGTATCGGTATCGGAAGGATGCGGATACGGCAATTTCATGAAAACCCCGATAAGGGATACGTTTTTACTATTTAAAAAAAATGCCCACTAAAATTAAAAACTGGTAACGATCAAATGTTACAATTAACTACTTAAGTGTGCTACTATTATTATTACAGCATAACATGTCTCAAGTCTCCCCGACTCTCAATCTCAAATATAGTAGTCTCAAATTTAGGAAACTAGTAAAAGGCATTCAGACTTGCAATCATACAGCAGCAAGTTCCTGCTCCTCGTTTGTGGCTCCAGATCCTAGGCTAGTACTAGCACTCCTCATATTTGGAGACGCCATCTATTCTACTGCATAGTGGATAGAAGCAACAAGAACTCACTAACTAAAGAAGAAAAGTAGATCGAGAACAGGGGAAGGGGATTAACTCTCACGCAAGGTACCTGGAGCCTGGATCAACGTCGCAGGGGCGGAAACTCGTCGCTGGGGGCCGGCGAGCAGGGACGAATAATCGTCACCGACGAGCGGAGGCGGAGGCTCGTCGCTGGTGGACGGCGGGCGGCGAGCGGGGGACGCGGCGCGAGGCACGGGCGTGCGGTCGCAGGGGCGCAACCAAGTCGCTGGAGGCCGGCGAGCAGGGACGGAGGCTCGTCGCTGTCACACCCTTGGCCGCCGGCTCGCCGTCGCGTATCGGAGGCGAGGTCGCCGGCAGGCAAGCCCTCTGCCTTAGCGAGTTCTGAATTTAACTGAGGGGGTGTTTAGTTCGACCCCAAAATCCAAAATATTTCAAGATTCCCTATCACATCGAATCTTTGGACACATATATGGATGATTAAATGTAGATTAAATTAATAATTAATTACACAGTTCATCTGGAATTGGAGAGACGAATCTTTTGAACCTAGTTACTTTATGATTGGACAATAATTACCAAATACAAACAAAAATGCTACAGTGTCATTTTGTATTTTGGTTTTGGATCTAAACACCCCCTGAATAGGTTCGATACATCAGAGTTCGGGACTCGGGGCTTTCCCCCACTTACAGACGCTGACCCATAGGGTCCACTTGACAGATTGTCTAAAGACGAAAACGTAAAGTAAAGACTACGCCTAATCCCTTGCCTTCACTGTGTATCGTCAGGCACGACAGTCGCCGACGAGCGGAGGGGGAGGCTCCTCGCCGGTGGCCGGCGGCGGCTAGGCGTCGGACGCTAGAGCGTCGGAGACAGAGGCATATGCGGCTGTGTTACTGGGCTGGGCCGTATCCCCGACGCCGATACGCATCAGCCCACGTATATATATCTAATATATTGGAGAAAATAACAAAAATTCGGATACTTGGATGATATGTATCGACGACGTATCGGACACGTATACATATCGGATACGCGGCTTTCTAGACGTAGCCGTGTAACGTAGATCCCGTTCCTTTTCTCTCTTCCACAAGTTGATGTAGTATATTTTAATTCCACTGATCTAAAATTCAAGTGGACACTGGGGCTGTTTGGTTCCCTTTTCACTCACATCACCTTGTTTACCTGAATGTCTCGCTTTTGTATGTTCCTGAGCCTGAACATGATATGCGAGTAAAATATATAGCAAATGAACTCTTGCTGATTTCTTCTCATTTTGTAACTTGAGTTTTCCTGAAGCAAGATATCAACCATAGACTTCCTCCAAGAATATTTGATCAACTCTATTAATAAGATCTAAAGTATTCACTATTCATAGAAAACATGAACACTTCTTTCCAACCAATCAGGGCAGGGGCATCCTAGTCATTGTAGGACAAAACTTATATTAGATTTCTCCATCGAAGTCTTAAGGCTCCAGCAAAATCACCCATAACCATCTCAGAAATGGAGCAGCAACGCCGCGTACTAGGTTTCCTAGTTCTTAACTATTCTTTTCTAATAACCAAGATACCAGCACACAACAATTTTTGAGCAATGCGAGGACGAATTCGACTAGTGAGAAAGGAAATACAATTTATTATACAGTTTATTATCTGTAATTAATTATATTTGTTGTTTCATCCGCGGCTGTTGTCTAGCTAGCCTATTAATTATTGTCTTCACGTACTCTCCCGTGGTTAGGCGGAGGCGCGGAGCCATGGATGTACGTGTTGTGCACCACCACCCAACCGACGAACAAATTTCTGCTTTGCTGCAGAACGCGGCGGCGGCGGGCACACGCGCGCGGCTTCACCCCTCAGTGCCGGGTGTACGTGTGTGGGGTCCAGCAGATAGCGTGGACCGCAATTTGCCACGAGAAGAGGTGAGTTTTGCGGGCTGAAAGATCCATATCGGGCCGCTTAGCATTGCAGCTGGGATTATTAATTAGATTTTTTTCACACTGCAAAAGAGGAAATCCCATCCACAGGAGTAGGAGACGCATTTTAGCAGGGGTACTCCCTCCGTACTTAAATTGGTGGTCGTTTTGGCCTCCTAGACTAGTTTCAGAAAGGTGGACGTTGTACCGCAGCGGGGCGTTGTTTGGACGCGTTTGCCCCTGCCTTCGTTTCCCGCACGCCTTGAGCCTCGCAGCATTAAACCACGCGTGCGCTGCTTCACATTCCTCTAAATACTCCTACTCGGCTACTCGCCGCTCCGCATCCACGCTAGCTGCGCTGCTAGCACATCCCTTCATCTGCCACTCCGTACGCACGCTCGCCGCGCCGCCATATGGACTCCGTCGACTTGCTTCACTCGGAGGCCATGGAGACCGTGGAGGCAAAGCAGTCTGTGCACGCGCTGGACTCGGAAGAGGTGCCGGAGTCCGCCGTGGCCGTGGACTCAGATGTGGTGTCACTTCTTCTTTGAGCAGGTTCATAAGTCACACAAGTGGAAAACAACCTATTTTCCCATCAAAAACACATTCCTAAACCTTGGCCGAGCACATACACACAAAAACATGAGCCTAGGAATGTAATCCTTGTTCTTTCAAGTGCGATGTGGATCATCTTCCTCGGGTAGCAAATAATATTTCTCAGATTTTTCAGATAGGTAGAACCATTTTTCATCAATGGACACAAAGTCAAAAAAATCCTTAAATTTTGGATCACCCTCCAAAACTTGCTCAACCATATCAACACACCACTTCAACCTAGTCTTCTTGTTAGCATCTTTGAGGTATGGTTTGATGCTACTAGAGTGACGCCTAAGCAAACCTTTTTTCAAATACCTTTGAATCCTAGCTTTGCAAATACCAAGTTTGCTACTCACATCTTCTAGTGTCATTCTTTGCTTGAGAGGAATGTTGCGCAATTGTTCTAGATCAAGAGGGACTGCCTTACGACCACATCTACCCTTTTTTCGATTAGCAACCACAACCGGTATGTGTTGAGCAAGTTGGGATTTACCTCGCTTCCATATGCGTTGCACTGATCGAATTTGCAAACCAAACTGCTCACCAACAATAGTTGTATCCTCTTTGCCTAGTTTCCCATTCTTGCTTCTAGCCAACAATTCTTGATAAACTAGTTTCCGAATGTTTTCTGCTATGTCTTTACGTTGATGGATTGCTTGAACGGGAGCAGCATGTTCTATTAAAAGAAAAGAAACGATTTTTAGCCACGGCATGTTCTACTTAATTAGACAAAGCATATTCTGTTTGATGTAGAAAAAAAAACCATTAACACTTTAACTCACTGGGCAGGTTTTGTATATAATAGAAGTCAACCGCACCAAACTCGTCTAGTGGCAAGTTCAAATCAAACCCTGTCCAAAAATGAAGAAAGAAAATGAGAAACAAAACTACACGTTTCTGCTTCGAGTATCAAAACAGGAAAGAGCAAACCGTTGATGTCGTGCTCGTCCAATATTGGCTCGTTGAGATCGAAGGGCAGGTTGCCGTCGTCATCTTGTTCTATTCGAACATTCAGATCGAAGGAAGGGAACGGATCACCCATTTCAAGCACGGTAGCTAGTTTAAGCAAGCAAGAAAGGAGGCAAGGAGTAGATGCAGGCATGCAGCAGTGCTAGGAACGATGCGTTTTAAATAGACGAAGCGCTCCAGGCGTCATCTGCTGAGAACGCGCGCGCAAGGGGGGAAAAAATAGGCGCCACTGAAAATGTCAATTGAAATTGAAACAAATGAACGAAACAATGCCACGCGCGGGTGCCCGCGCCATGCAAAAATCCCCATGCAAGTCTACCGCGCCTCACTCGACTGGACAACTGAGCTATGAGTATCTGTTGTTTAGAGTACACCTGCGGCCCTATTTAATAGGGGTAGAAAGGAAAAAGTAACTCATCATTAATCACTTTTTGATAAGCACAATCATATCCAAAACGACCACTTTTTTGAGTATGGAGAAAAAGGTATACCACATTTTTAACCCCTCATTAATCAATCGTTTTTTAAACTAATTAACTATTTCGGTAATTTCGAAAATGATATAGTCAATCGAAAAATACAGCGATAACGGTCGAAATCGATGAGAACGATATCCTAAAAACGATAAACACGTCAAACCGCCTGATAAGGGCCAAGGAGCCATATAACTTAGCCTATCTCACATGACAATAACAAATACAACCACAATTAACAAAATCATAAGCTAAATCACATATTTCCCACCAATCTTAATCTCAAACAATGATAAACCACACAAGAACAGGATGATTCTTGACAATGACACAGATAAACATTAAAGATCTAAGTTGAATTGACAAATCATAGTGATAAAAACATGAATTGTTAGAGTCTCTTCTCCGGCACACCCCAAGTATGCACAATTAAATACGAATCGGTCGGCAGAGAGCAAAATCATTTCCGCTTTCGTTTCCGTTTATTTTTATCATTATTGTTTTTGTTTTCTCGGTTACCGCTACTGTTTCCGTTTAGGGCGGCTGAAAATCGAAAAAAACTCGGAAACGATTTTTGAAAATCGGAGATTATCATTTTCGTTTTCATCCCTGGATGGAGTTGTTTCTTTTCTTTTCAAAAAGGGAAGCGAATGGATTTTGTCTCAGCTTGTGTGAATGAAATAGATAATAGGGGCGTACCGTAGCTCTCTCTGTCCCGCCTACCCAAGCATCTCCAGGCCCAACAACAGCAACCTGCGCGCGGCTTATTCAAGGCCCAACAGCAGCCCAGCGTTGTGCCTTCCGATCCAGTCTGTTGCACTGCACCGTTCGACATGCATATATATGCACACAGCTGACATGTACTCCTACTATTATTGTACTGTAGTATGTATTTCGTACAGGTAAATGTACGTATGTGTAGATCAATTCTGTTGCACTGCACAGTAGTAGTGCAAGTGCTGCAGACATGGTTTGCAGGACTCAAACCTGTGCGTCATGTGCGACCAGGGGTTGAGACCATGCATGGATCATATTCTGCTGCCTTGTTGCTTTTCTAGGGAGGTCCCGCACAGATGCTTGTGTCTGCTGCACCTGCAGGACAGGATTACCTGGTGGCTCTTGCCTGGTGGCTGGATCGGCGCAAGAAGTTGTGTAAAGTGCTTATTAGGCATGCTTTTGACTCCCTGTTCTTCCTCATCAGTTGGTTGCTTTGGAAGCACCGCAATGATCGGACCTTCAATGGAGTGACGTCCCAACCTCACCAGCTTGCTGACTCCATCTTGGCTGAGGGGCGTAGCTGGTTCTCGGCGGGCTTCAAGAAGCTTGGACCACTGCTGGACCGACTGTGATACTGCTTGGCCTGGCTTAGAGCTAGTTGGTTTATATAATGTAAACTATCTCCTGGTGCAATGGTGCATCCAGTAGTTAGAATGCATTTTTTTTGGCTCACAGGTGCTCAGCACCATCTATCCTAGCAGCTCATTTTGCATCAAGATGTGTGCACTAAGAGAGAGAGTTTGAAACACTGGGAGGGAGCGGGTAGAGAGTAGGAGAGAGTGTTGTAGCACGAATTTTGAAGTAGAAATGAATGATGGAGATAGAGCGTGCTGAGCACATATATGCTGCAATACATTATTGCAGTAGTTAGATGCTGAGGCCTGGTAACCGCGTGTTACCGTCGGTTCTTCGTGTTATCTGTTTTAAAACTCTTATCTGCTTAATGAGAAATGCGTCCGCTGGAACGTCGTCTAAAAAAAAGTAGTGCAAGTGCAGATAGGAGTGCAAGCGGCAGTCCACAAACCCACATATAGACTTAATTTTGTGAGTTACCGTTTAAAACCCGTAAAAATTAAGTCTATATGAGGGTTTACGGGTTAGCCCACTTACATCCCTAGTAGACTGCGGACAGTACACGGGCGTGCTAAACAGGGCGTTGCCCCCTGTACGTGCACTGCTACACTCACCGTCACTGAGTATGCAGGTGGGAAACATTTGGGCCAGCGCAGCTGAGGGGTCGTCGGACTCGTATTGGGGGACGATGGGAGGTTTCTAGTGAGCAAAAATGGCTGCACATACAACACAAGCAAGGCGTTCGGCGGCCTGCTGGCTACTACTAGTACCGTAGGTAGACTTGGTTAAAAAATTAGTCCACCTATAATTATTCCTTTTGAATGCACTAGAGTTAATTTTGGCTATATCCAGCCCTAAATAGCATTTTAGCTCTAGATGTAGGAATTAAAGGAAATGGGAATATATAATATATAAAAAATAAGAGAGATATAAAGTGATCTATTGAGAAAAAAGAAAGAAAAGTGAAAACGATACTTATTTTTTGGACAAGTATAAAAGGTAAAAATAATACTACTACCATTTTTAGATGAGGGAGTAAACAGTGTGATTTATGATCGAATCGATCGATCTGTGATTTTGGCCACTAAACCGTGTCGAGAAAAGAAGAAGAAGAAGAAAAAAAGGTGTTTTCTGATCTTTCTTTTGTTTGCAAGCTTGCGGGCTGTGGGCCGACGGGGGCTTTGTCCCATTGTTTATTCTGCTTCCTGCGAAACGTTGCAACAAAGCTCGATCCGCTGCCGCTGCCCTGTAATACTACCGGATCTAAAGAATTTTTTTGAAAACTGATTCAAAAAAGGCAAGTTGTGATTTGTGAACTATGTATATATACTACCTCTAGAATTCCTTACCACGCCAAGCAGGCCACAAGTTATACTTTTGTACGTAATGAACTCTTGGCGGATTTGGAAAGATCGATCAGAGTTTCCAATGTAACTCGACATGCATAGCGAAGAAATATATATATATATATATATATATATATATATATATATATATATATATATATATATATATATATATATATATATAATACTCCATATAAAAGGCACTTGGCCCGGGCTAGCAATTGAAGCACGCACGTAGACGGTACAGATCAGGGAGATGCTGCCGTGCTTCGTCTGCTCGTCGCCACCTCTCGCAGCGGTCACAGCAAGGCGGCCACCGC
Source organism: Microstegium vimineum (assembly GCA_022036555.1). Lineage (NCBI taxonomy): Eukaryota > Viridiplantae > Streptophyta > Magnoliopsida > Poales > Poaceae > Microstegium > Microstegium vimineum. Next base: position 1,548,458 of record CM039141.1, read on the forward strand.
CCTTCATGTTGCACATCTTGCCGGTGGGTCGGCTTCAGCGTGAGCATTGTCTGCTGCGACGACGACCGCCCTTCGCCACCGGGGCCTGGCAGTCCCAATCCGGGCGCAGAACCACCGCAATGTCCAGCTGCCGCTCCAACCTAATCATTTTGCAGAGGAGACGGAGCTCATCTCGAGTCGCTTCATGCAGACCTTCTGCACTTTTGAGGGCTGCTTGGTATGTGTCGTAGTCTTCTTCATATTATGCTCGCCTCTGTTTTTTTTGGAAATTTTACCTTTGTGTTATAACTTATAATTCAAACTTTTTCTAACGTTATTATTCAAGTTTATTTGTTGAAACAATTATATTAATCAACTTAATTATCAACATCAATCTAAAACCAAAAAAAAATAGTTAATTAGTTTCATATGGTTGTGTCAGTACAAGGAGGCCATTGAAATGTCCGCCCACGTCTGCTCATCCGCGAAAAAGGCTGTCACCCTGGCTTCCCAAGTCGAGGTAATAAGTTAATTTATTTTCTTATACTGTAGTAATTATGACTAAAGTTAATCTAATCATCTATCTAAATTAAAGTGTAGGTGTAAAAACAACCATCCAAACAAATTGAATAGACTAGTTAATGTTTAGTCCACATAAAATAACAACTATAGCAAAGATATAGACTAATTAAGCCGAATGGAATAATTAATCCAAGTCAAATAGCACACGATCGAGTGCACGAGTCAGCTTTAGACACCACGTCCTCGCGCATGCATGCACCTTGGTTGATTTGTTTTTTTAAAAAATAAAGATTATTAAACTTCTCATCAGCAAAATAAACTAAATTTAATTAAATTCTCAAGGACAGCGCAAGGCTGATGAGTAGTACGTGTACGCCGGCGCGTCAGCCTGAGAAGCAGGAGGGGATGATGATGATCTCCGCAGACACGGTGCACCTCACACTGAAAGCTTACGTGGACGTGTTCGTCAACACAGCAGAGGACTCGTACAACAGAAGAGTCACCGGGAAGACAGTGACGTCATTTCTGGACGCGCTCCGAGGGCTGGTCTCCATCAGCCACATCCTACTCGACGCCGCACTGGACGCGCTCAGCCGGACGCACCCGAGGGAGAGCCTCGCGGAGTACGCCTTCAACTGTGACGTCAAGGGCATGCGCTGCGAGTTCGATTGCCAGATGGCTCGTCTTGAAGATGGCATCACGAAAGCTACAACATATAAATTGTGCGAGGTGCGTCCACGTCCATGCATCTATCTGCAGATCGATTTCCGTTTCAATTCTCTCGAGCCATTATATAAACACATTTTAATTAATTGATTGATTAATTATTATTACTCCATCTGCTATTGTCCCTTCAATTAATTAATTAATATATTGGATTTTTCACATGCAGTTGGTGTTGCCGACAATTCTCCAAGGTGTGAAAGCCACGAAATCGTTACTGGGCGTCATGGCGGTTCGCCGGCAAAGAGCACTAGGGAAGGCTAATAAGGAATTATTGTTGCCATAGTATTTTTTTTCTTTATATATATATATATATATAATATATACATACTATTATTATTAGAAAAACATGGTACTACCATATTGTTGCATGTATACTGATTATTGAGAAATCGATCATCTGTTTCTGTTTATATTATTTTAATAAATAAACAAGTGCATGTATACTTTAGTATCTTACACTCACTAGACCTGACCTGTTTTTTTGCTGTCAATAAGGTGTGTTAGTTTTTACACGCACCAACAACAACGCACTGGATTGCCGTGAAGAGGATCCTACGCTATGTTAATGGAAGGTTGAGCTTGGGATTGGCGATCAGAAAGTCCACCTCCTCTCTTGTCAGTGCCTTCTCCGATGCCGATTGGGCCGGGTGTGTTGATGATCGGCGGTCGACGGGTGGTTTTGCAGTTTTCTTTGGCTCCAATCTTATTTCTTGGAGTGCTCGAAGTGTGTCGCGCTCTAGCACGGAAGCGGAGTACAAAGCACTAGCTAATGCGACTACTGAAATGATGTGGATACAATGTTTGTTGACTGAGCTTGGTGTGTCTCATGTTCCTGTTGCTCGTCTATGGTGTGACAATCTTGGAGCTAAATATTTGTCAACCAATCCCGTGTTTCACGCTCGAACAAAACATATTGAAATTGATTTTCATTTTGTTCGTGAGCAGGTAGCACAGAAACTCTTGGATATTTGGTTCATCAGTACGGGTGATCAACTTGCAGATGGATTCACGAAGCCGATTACAACATCTAAGTTGAAAGATTTCAGATTCAATCTCAACCTTGTTAGTGGCTGAGATTGAAGGAGGATATTAGATGATATGATATCCTAGGTGGTAACGATAGGAAGTTTGAGATAGGGATTGGCAGGTACACGTATGTATACCATATGTATGCAGTACCTACCTAATATGTTGTAACACATGTAATCTCTTGTGACTATAAATATAATCACAGGGACCCTAGAAGGGTTATCCTGGTTTCCGTATTTTCTATAATCAGTACCATTTATAGGATGAGCACAGCCAAGCTGGGGCAAGCATTTGGCAAGAGGAGCATCAGCAGAGCACCCGCGCGGCCAGGCAGTCCAGAACGATCTTCTTGTCCGGTGTTGCCCTGCTTTTAAACACGTCGAGACCTTTTGTATTTAAACGTAACCTTTTAAATAAATTATTAAATGTGATAAAAAATATACTAATATACTTAAATGATTAATATTTAGTTTTTTTAGGAAACTGATTTTTTCATTAATTCAAATCAATCAAACTATATATTCAAATGTTATATAGATCGCGCACTTACAGCGACTCTCCTGGCCGGTGTGGAGACGCACGGCCGGCTGCATACAGATCGATAGATACACAGGTAAGCCGGCCGGTTTGGCAGCAGATCAATGGCTGGTATGACGGTACTGTACTCCGTAGGAGCAGTAGTACTCCTGCTAGTACGGTACTAGTAGCTACTAGTACTAGCTAGCTAGCTTGGTGCGTGGATGCAGCTAGCTGCTGCATGCCGTGTCGTCGGCCTCAGGCAGAGACAAGCAAGGGGCAGCAGCAGCAGGGTCGCCCTCGTCAGGTTGGAAGGATGCATGGGAAAGCATGCACGGCGCCCCAGCTGTGCCAAACTGCCAATTGCCGGCCGGGTGCATGTCTACGCCGCCCTCCCTTCCCTTGATCGATGGGCTAGCTGTAGCCAGTGGCCATGGCCTGGCCCCTTGCGTTGCGGCTGTAGTAGGAGTAGTAGCTTTTTGTTTGGGGTTTCAACTCCTGATCCGATCCTATGCTAGCTAGCTGCAGGTTTTGATCAGCGGTGCACAAATCATGTGATGTGGCTGCGCAAATCATGTTCGGATGCATATATGTATGGGAGGTTGGTGAGCAAAAATGGCTGCGCACAACACAAGCAAGGCCATATGATCGCCGGCCTGTCTAGTACGTGTACGTACGGTAGAGCTCAGCACTAGATCGACGACCACTACGTACTAGAGTGCGTAATACGACACCCTGAGGGCACACTACGGAGTATATATGTACGTACTCCAGTATATAGCTAGCACGCGTGTACACCCGGCCATGTGGCACCGCCGTGTGTACATGTTTTGATATATATATCCCACCATACCCATAAAGCAAGTTGTTTTGGACAAGATTTGAGGCAAACATTGAGAATACAAATCATGGATAACTTTTTTCATGAATAACTTTTAGGTTATTGAGTTTGAAAATGTAAAAATCGATTATTTTGCAAAAAAAAAATCATAAAAATATACATATATTATATTTCAATAAAAATATTTTTCAAAGAATAACCAGGTCAAAGTTAAGCACACATGATAATTTAAGGTTCTTGAATGGCTGAATACTTATAATAGTAATACACTAGCTAGTAGCGTAGTAATCTATCTATACCTATTATCGGGTACAAAGGTAAGGGGTACCCTAATCCATGACGATCTAGTGCTTAATATCCAGGCAAAATCCAAAAGTCATCCTACCTCCCCATCAAGCATGACCGGTCATGGGCCGACCCATTACTGGAGAGACAGTGAGCAGGATCTGCTACGGAAGAGGGGTCGATCGAATCCCCATCTACCTCGACCCCTCGAGTGACGGAAGAGGGATCGATCGAATCCCCCTCGACCTCAACCCCTCGAGTGACGGACAGGGGGCTGATCGAATGCCCCACGATCAGAAGGCCCGATCAGCTCACCTACTCCCAGTATGGGGTAAAGGGGATCCCATGCTGTTACCTGCTCCCACCTAACGCCATGGGCACCCGGTACCTCGGTCAAATCCATCAACTCGTCACCCATACCCGGGTTATCCGTCGATCGTGCGGCCACTGTAGCCACGCCTTGAGTACGGAGGCCGAAAGCACCCCCTCGAATCTTGAATGGGACAGCCCTCGACCGTGTTTTCGGGGATGCGTCAGGATCATGCAGGCCTCGATACTCCTCGATCCGGGGGCTCGACCCTCATCTCCAGCCACTACGGCATGGAACCCGTCCGCTCCGTCCCGCTTCAACTGCGGAGCTCGCACCCGTCTACAGGAGACCAATCGTTCCACGCCATGCCGTTCGGCAGCGACCAGTCCGCCATCACCATGCCCCGGAGCACTGGAAGGACAGGAAGAGCATGCCGCTACAGCAATCGACGTCCCATCGCGAGCATGGTGCCATGGACGCGCCTCCCATACCGATACGAACTAGGGCTCCTGTACTCTCAAGCCTCCCGTTAGTCTATAAAAGGGAACGCTGGGATAGTAGGAAAGAAGAGAGAACAACAAGACATCTGCTCGCACTTGCAACCATCTAAACAACACCCATTGGCACTCGCATCAATCTCACTAGCATACGCAACGGAGAGCCATATCCGAACACGACACAAACCAATGATTGCTTGATCAACATCTCAAGCAATCAACCGAGCCACCTAGGATAGCCCGGCTAGCCTTAGGCCTCGACACCCCCCCCCCCCCGAGTTCATCCGTGTAAGTCAGCTTGTACTCCCCCTGTACGAGCACTTTGGTGCAAGATAATACAATCCTTCCTTCCCCGCTGGACGTAGGACCTTCTTTGCCCGAACCAGAATAAATATTGTGTTCTTCTTGCATCACATCTGAGAGAGGGAGCACGCAATAAACAAATTTACTGGTTGATGATCGACCCCCTGCGTCGAAACACCGACACCTCTATATATATATATATATATATATATATATATAATAAAGAGATATAATTTCTCTCCTCCACTTATTGATCCGGCTCCCCTAATCCTAGTAATAATAAAAGGGTACGGTTTTTGTATAAGGTTTAATTCACACCTATGCAAATGTACGTGCGTAGTGTAGCCACATGCAACACGTACTAGGTCGTGCGACTACTGAACAATCTACTCTCTCCGTTCCATAAAAAAACGTAATTCTTTGACTTTAACAATTCTTGTTTGACCGTTTGTCTTATTCAAAATATTTTAATAAATATTATTTATTTTATTATGATTTATTTTAGTGTTAGATATATTTTCATAATTACCTATTTATTTTATTATTTATATAAAAAATTCAAATAAGACACATGGTCAAAGATAAATTGTAGAAGTCAAAGAATTGCATTATTTGTGGGACGGAGGGAGTAATTAATTTTAATTTGTTGGATTTTATATTTGTGATCCTTAAGAGCTTTGTATTGTAGTAGTACGTGATTAGCTTAGCCGATTTTAATTTGGTGATGAGGTGCAACCGGCGGATGGAGCCCGGGCGTCTGCCATCGTGGGATTTGCAATGCGGGGCCCAGCACAGAGGCAGGCGGCAGGGTCGCACTTTTGTCAGGTTTCAGGCAGGCGAGGTGGCTCGGTTGTCCAGGATTGCGGGTTGTATGCAAGAGAAGTCGAGGCCAGCCAGCTGCATGCACTTGTTGGGCTCTGGTTACTGTACGAGGCAACGACCCTCTAGAGCGAGTCTCTCGTCCGTCTCTACAGAGTACTACTACAATGGCAGCAACGGGGAGCCACCGTGTAGCACAGGATCAGAGTCCAGTCCCGTTTGGATTTTAAAGATCGAATCGATCCAGTGTAAATTGAAGCTCGTCTGGATCCAACACCCCTAAGCACTTTTGTATTTATATAAATGTAACCTTGTATTGTATCAAACGTACCATATAAAAAGGCTATGACTTTTCTAAAGTTACAACATAAAAACACTCAAACTCTACTCTAGATAGATCGTTTAACTCTAGTTTGGTTTTAGATGTGGTTGGGTTGGTGGCCAATAAACGACAAAGAGAACAGTGATACTCGTACGTACTGTAGCTAGCTGTTAGCTAGAGAAGCATCAAGCAGATGTATGTACAGTAGTGTACATGCTGTATACAATGAATGCTTGCATGGTATGCGTACGTACGGTCTCCGCTGTCCGGTCCACTGTCGCGCCCCCTCCGGGCTTCCGGCAGTGTGTGTGGTGTGTGTGGGCAGCTGAGAGGGGTCGGAAGTATTGGGGAATGGGCCGGGTTTGTTCGGATGGTGTGAGCAAAAAAGGCAAGGCGTTCGCCGAGCTGGCTACAACTAGTACTGGTGCTGGTACTAGTATACGTGAGTACTCTACTGATGTACGTACTCCGTAGAGCCCAGCACTAGACGACCTGTACAGTACTACTATACACCGAGTTTGTAGCACGCATGTACGGCCCGGCCATGCGACACCATGTACATACAGTAGCCAGTAGGTAACTACTGTAGAGTTGTACGTACGTAGCAGGGTGGTTTGAATCGGTCCTCGCATGCATAGCTCATTTGTCTGTTGCCGTGCACTAGTTGTAGACACTCTGCGTGCAGGCTGCCAGGAGATCGAGGGCAAATAAAGACCAGCTGCATGCATGCACTAGGGCTTTTGGCTTTTATTTATCTGAAAGTAGTGGAGTGGAGCTGAGACAGATCGTGGCCGGGTGGTTCGCGCCGTAGTACAATACGTGTGGCAGTGCCGACGACGATCACCAAGATTTGGGAATGGCCGGACAATGGGCATGGCAGCAACTCACCGCAGAGCCACGGCGCGGCGACCACACACACTGCACAGTAATAGTCCACTGTACGTGTTTGGATTTTACAGGAGACTGCACAAGAGCTGATCAAAACCTTTTGATTTTATTAGTTTTGCATATACTGCAGAGCTGATCAAACATGCATAGCTGTTCAACTAACTTTAGAATTGACCAAAAATCGGATGCACTACCAGTCCTTACAGAGTCCAGATAATGTAAACCTTTTGATTTTGTATAAGGTTTAATTCCCACCAATAATGCAAATGTACGTAGCCACATGAAACACGCACTAGCTCGTGCGACTACTGAACAATCTAATCGATTTTAATTTGTTGGATTTTATATTTGTGATCCTTTAAGAGCTTTGTAGTAGTACGTGATCGATTAGCTTTGCGGATTTAATTTGGTGAGGTGCAGCCGTGCAGATGCAAAACCGGCCGGCCGATGGAGGAGCCCCAGGCCTCTGCCTGCCATTGGGGGATTTTCAATGCGGGGCCCAGCACAGAGGCAAGGCGGCAGGCCGGGTCGCACTCTTGTCAGGTTGGAGGCAGGCGAGGTTGTGCAGGATTGCCGGTAATATGCAAGAGAAGTCTAGGCCAGCCATGCATGCACTTGTTTTGTTGTTGGGTTTTGGCTTTGTTGCATTCTGGAGAGGGAGAGGGAGAGAGAGATAGGAACTGGTGGAAACTGCCGTACGTGGCAGACTGGCAGGCCGACGAGGCAACGACCCTCTAGATCTGGAAAAAAAATTGGGTACGCACCATCCGTTCGTAGCACCGTGCGGACTTCCAACCAGACGCCGACACGTGGACTAGTATTCAACCGGCTCCCCCGGCCGCCTAGCGTTTAATGAATCGGCTCACTTCGCCTTCCAAGTCCCAAGGCCGGCTAATCCAACGATTTGGCTCAGCTGCTCGCACTTACGAAGTCACGGCTCGTCACGCTCGGATCTTGGCTCGTCTTCTAGTTAGCTGGCTTTCCCATACCTAGGTACTTTGTATCTTCGATAGTAGATGAGAAAAAGGCCGTAGTTACAGCAACGACGGCCGCCGCCCTAATAAAAAAAATCAATCGCCCAAGAGAGAAGACTGGCGCCAAGAGCAGCACAGTCAACATCCACGCAGGCAGGCTATCGATTGCACTTGCCGACGCCATGGATGCAAACGCTGCCTTCGATGATGATGCTATTGTTGATGACCCTTCAAAAAAACTGAATTCCCCACATCATGGTTATAATGATACACAGGTACAGATATATTATTATACATGTACTATATTTTTTTCAATGGTATAGTTATCTGAACTATTAAGTACTAATGTGTTTTTTTATAGGAGAATATGGATGCGTTCATCATGCCTGTGTTAACGTCTGTTGTGACAGAATTGCCTTCTGATTTACCTGAACCAGTAGCACAAAAAACAGATCAGGTATGTGATGTTAGTTTATTTTTTTAGACATGTAAAAAATTTGTATTGCGAAATAGAGTCCGTCTAACTTTATGAGGTAATTTTATAATAGGTGGTCGATAAAATTGGAGAAACTTTGATTATTCCTGAAGTTGGTATGACTTTTGATTCAGAGGACAAAGCTTACGAGATGTACAATACCTATGCCGGTAAGGTTGGGTTTAGTGTTAGAAAGAGTCATACAACTCGCCGAGAAGATAAAAGTGTATATCAGAAATATATAGTTTGCAGTAACGAGGGATATCGACGAAACAAGTCATCACAAAAAGATATTACAAGAATAGGTTGTGATGCTCGTGTTCAGTTCAGTATTAGCAAATAGGGAATTTGGAAAGTGCAAAAGATTGTACTTGATCATAATCATTATCTTGCTAGTCCAAATAAGGTGCACAAGCTGAAATCCCAACGACGTGTTACGGAAGCAGACATGATGCTAATTGGTCAGATAAGAGAAGCCGGGATGAAGCCAACCCAGGTGTATGAGTTCATGAAGGAGTTTTACGGAGGAGCTGACAAAGTGCCATTATCAAGGATGGACTGCAACAATGCAATTGGTCGTGAGCGTAAGAAGTACTTAGAATCTAATGATGCACAGACATTATTAGAATACTTGAAGAATAAGTAAATAGAAGATCCTACATTTTTTTATGCGGTTGAAATAGATGAGGAAGATGGTCGGATAGCTAATTTTTTTGAGGCAGATGGTCAATCTATCATGGATTATGCATGCTTTGGTGATGCTGTGTCATTTGACACCACATTTCAGACTAATAAGTTTGAAATGCCTTTTGCTCCAATCCTTGGAACCCACCATCACAAGCAAACAATAATTTTTGGGGCTGCGCTGATATTTAATGAGACTATTGAAACATTTGTTTGGCTCTTTGAAACTTTTCTAACAGCCATGTCGGGCAAACATCCGAGTACAATTTTCACTAATCAAGATGCAGCCATGGCAGGAGCAATAGCTTATGTATTTCCAAATACTAGCCATCCTCTTTGTTTATTTCACATATATGTTAATGCTGCTACACATTTGGGGCATGTAATTCATAAGAATCCTGATAAGTTTCTACCAGATTTTAAGAGATGTGTCTATGAAGATAGATCTAAAGCTATTTTCATCAAGAAGTGGAATGAATTATTGTCTGATTATAAACTTGAGGATAACTCATGGATGAAAAATTTATATGATTTGAGGAAAAAGTGGGCTGCTGTCTACCGCGACTCTTTTACGGCTGACATGAACTCGACTCAAAGGAGTGAAGGTATGAATAATATTCAAGAAAAGATTTCGAAGGAGACTTGGACTTTCAGAACTCCTTGTAGAATGTGATAAGGTTTCCGCTAGTCTTCGTGAAAATGAGTTGGATGCAGATTTTAATTCACGTCAAAAAGCCCCAGCTACTTACATCCCAAATTTACCCATGCTGAAGACTGCGGCTGAATCATATACAAGAAGGATGTATTCCGAGTTTGAAGAAGAGTTCAAAGAACAATTTGCATTCTCTTGGAAATTGTTACAAACTGATAGGTCAATTTTGACATATGAGGTTACACATATGCACTCTAATCATGGAGCAACAGTTCACTTCAGCACTGTAGATATGAGCACTACATGTTCTTGTAGAAAGTTTGAATATATAGGTAGGTATCCACATTCTTCAATTATCGTAAATTTGCAATATGGTATGAACTATTATAAATTAACTATTTATCTTGCAGGGATATTGTGCAAGCACGCTCTGAAGATCTTGAATGCAAATAATATTTTTATTTTACCATCACTATACATAATGGGAAGATGGACAAAATATACAAAAAGAGGATTCTACGTGGACAAACAAGAAAGTGGGAGTGAAAGTACAAAAACGTGGGCTGCACGTATCTCACGAATGGCGGCATCCATAGCATTGAAGTGTTCACTGTCAAAAGAACTTCTTTATAATTTGGAGAAAGACATGCAAAAATTGAACTTAGAAGCGGATGCTTCTCTGAGCAGGATGAAAGAGAAATCTGATGAGGTTCCACTTGTTTCGAATGATTGTGCAATAGACCCATTAAAAGGCAAAATATCATTTAAAATTCCTTCAGTGGTAAAAGGGCCAAAGAAAAAGCGGGTCACAAACATACTTGAAAAAAATACAGGAAAAAAGAAGCAATGTGCTAAGAAGAAAGGTACTGATCCAAAAATTTTGTAGCTGATTTGGTTTCCAGCATTGCTACTTCTGTGTTTAGTTATTTTTATCTTCATCTGTATGTGCAGGAGATACAAATAAGGCTACAAAATGTAGAGATGCAAGTGCTGATGCGAACCAATTAATTGTAAGTCATCAATTTGACTAAGTATTCTTTTTTACTATTTTGTTTACTTACATGAAATTTTTATGAACACAAAATCTTGATGCTAGTGGCAGTGGTGAAACTAGTGTTATGTCAAACTTTACCAATGCTTCAACCATGCCTTCTCAGGTGTTCCAAGATGGATATATTTCAACCATAATGCCAGAGAGTACAAATTCTATGCTTGAGCAATCTTCTGCAATGCCTGCGCCTTACATCCAAGGAGGATTTACAAATCTTTTACTCGGAGTTCAGCAAGATGCTTCAATGTCCTCTTCTGCTAGGAAGTTATATTTTGATGAAAATATGTAATTGTGTTATGTTGATTATTATCCCATTTTGTAGTACTCTTATTACGTTGATCTAAATATTTTGTGACATCTGCTGTTAAACTCATTTTGTAAGCACATTCAGAAGATAATGTGTTTTTTAGCATGCTGAGATGTCTTCATCTGTGCTTATTCACATATGACCACATGATTCTAGAACACTGTAAACCATTCAGATCTAGTACAATACAAACTTCAACACTGTAAAGTTGAAAGGAGCTCAAAATGCCATATTTATTTCAGATAAAAGAACCATCTCTGTAGTTTACAACAGCTGTGCTACAACCTCCTAGAAAGCAAGTTCTGAAAATAAAATTACAAGTTGCACAGATTGTTTCTTCACATCAACTGTCCTACTAACTCCTACAAAGCAAGTTCTGAAAAACAAACGACAATTTGCACAGATTATTTCTTCAAAGCAACTGATCATTCTATAATACAAGCCATCATCCACACTGCAGACACCACAGGGACATGGTTGAAAGGCATACAAAGGCCACAGCGACACAGATCGTTCATCAGAGCTGACCTTTTCCCTTGATTTATAATCAAACTCTATAGACAGTTCTCTTTTCTTCACCCTAGGTACCTGCATATTTTAGAGAGAAATAAAATGTCTGATGAGTGACTTCTTGAATTGGCAATATCCATTTTGATTATCAAACTCCTAATCCATAACCATATCAATGTTGTAGGCATAGGTACTAGCAGTAGTTTATCGTAGTGATTTCTTCAGGTAGAAATTACCTCTATCAGTCAAATAACCTACTGCTATCATATCAGATTCTCACTTGCTGAGTCTGTGCGAACCATCCCAAATTGTACACGAGTTCCCTCAGAATGAGAACTAGCACCAAGAAGATACAGGCTGCAGAGTTGGAGAGAGAGATTACCGGAGATGCTAAGGCTAGGACGAGATGATAGCGGCGCCGGTGCCGGCGGATCTGAAGTCCAGTGAGGCAGATCAGAGTGAGAGCGTCGGTGTTGAACACATTAGACGGTGGCAGGGACGACGACGACGACGACGATGGCATTGGAGGCAGCGATGGACGAATCAGTGGTGAACGCTTGGAGTGGAGCAGCACTCGTGGTAGTCCAATCGCGGATGATTGTACCGGCGGCGGCGGCGGTGACGATGGAAGATGGGGGCGGCCTTGAGCGTGTGTTGAAGCCGACAGCAGCAGCCGAACCATTTTGGCAGGTTAGCAGTGAGCCGACTGATTATGGGCTGGGAGGCGGAACGGGTGAGCCTGTTGAGTAGTCTGGGCTGGGAGTCGGAATAGGTGAGCCTGTTGAGTAGTCTGCCACGCGTCGTCATCTCATAGGAAGTCCGTACAGGACCCGGTACGGACCCATCCGCACCCAATTTTTTACCCGAGTCCCACCAGGCAAGCACGTATCCGAGTCCCACCAAGCCAAGCACGATCTATTTCTTTCCTTCCTTTTCTTTTTTAACTGAACACAAAGAAATCCAACGTACGGCCTTATGACTCCATGCAACTTCTTTGCATCAACATGCATGTCTGTGATCCACACGAGTACACATCCGAGCTCTCCTTGCCATGTCGCCATGCGTGTGCTGCGTGCACGCCAGTTTACAAGCCATTGGCATCCTGCATTGCTGATCCAATACAAATCATGTAATCGTCGAACGAGCCACCTCCAATAATACATTGAGTCTTTCGTCACCATCGTTGCTAATCCCGCAACGATCACGCTGATCGTAGTCAAACTCCCGACCTGATCACACGTCGAAGCCGCCGTCTTCATCCACGACGTCTTCCAGCCGCACCGTCGAACCTGGCCATCACGTCTGACTGGCCCCTATCGAACAGCAGCCACCAGCCATCATCAACCCGATCTCCACGTCTGGACAGATCCCTGTTGATTGCAGCCCATTGGACGGTTTGAGCCACTCGCTCGAAGTTTCCAACTCCACCGATCGAGTCGTCGATCGCCGTCATGCTCCACCTTGCGCCATGTCCTTCTCCGGACACACCCGTGCGAGCCTTGCGCGGTGTAGAACATATCCATCGCACCTCCCACGATACTCTTCTATTAATCTGGCTCTAGATACCACTTGTCAGAGTGCTCGGTTAATTCCAGACCCAAACGGATCTACATCGACGAACGCGGAAGCATTGCCACCATAGAAGACGATACGCAAACGAGAATGACACCGAGGCACGATATTTTTTTAACGAGGTTCGACGCTGTGCTTAATCCTCGGGGCAATGACTACGGGCGCTCATCCTCATAAACAGCAGCTACACCGACATCCGAGCGATCCCGCGGCCTCGCCGCCACCCTATCCAGCCGCCAAGACGTCTCATGGTTACTACAGAGGTTGCATCATATTTATGCCCCTAGGATACAGAGTTTGACTCCAACTCTATCCTAGCCCCTAATACAACTCAAGTCCAACGTAACCAAAACTCTAGACATATTCGACACATATCCAATATCGATAGTGATACCGTGCATGATTTCCACATTGCTACTAGAACCTTTTCTTTTCCCTTTCTCGTAAGTATTAATCAATGCGCTTACACATAACAGTGGGAGTGCCCAATACCAAATTGCCCCGCAATTGGCACTAATGAACATCTATCCACTGATTACAGCTTTGATTTAAAAGAACAGGAAGAAAGGTTCAGTAAATGAAGCTGCAAGTGAAAAGGACCACCAACAAGGACAAATGGTTATGGTAAAAGGAGATTCTACTATCGAAGGATAATACTAGAAAAAAAAAGGTACTGGAATCTAAATCAAGTCTCAAAGTATTCTCTTGATCAAAATGCCAAATTTATCCTGAAGCACAGCAATCTGGCGGGAGTTTGAAAAGCCAACTTTGGAGCCACTATTCTTAGTATGTACAAGTTTTATAAATTTTAAAAAACACTCGTACCTGTTGGGTATAACATCCGTGAGTGCGAGTTAAATTATCACTTAACATAAAAATAGATAAAATTCTTACTAGCTTCAGCCCGGCCCGTTATAACATAACGTGCAATCGAATAACGCTCCATTTCATCTGTGATCCTGACCCTTCCCATCGGTCCCCTCCCCTGTCTCATTAGGGCAGTCGTCTCATTTAAGTCTAAAACAACCACATCAGCAAAACTCAGAGTACAAACCAATCTTCCCAACAACAGTTTCTTTATATAATAAATACTATGTCTATTTTATTCTTCTCCAGTACTCTCTTTCTTCCCTTCATCCTCTCTCCTCGTTCACAGCAAGCGCGACGAACGCGAGCAGGCGGCGCGGCGGGAGCGGTCGTGGCGGGAGCGCGCGGGTACGGTCGGCGCGCAGTGGGCGCGGACGCGGCAGGAGCGCGCGGGCTCGGCTGCAGAGTGCGGGCGCGAGCGTAGCGGGAGCGCGACCAGCGCGGGCGCGGGCGCGGCGGCCAAGCGCGGGCGCAGCCGGCGAGCGCGGCGGCCAAGCACGGGCGAGGTCGGCGAGCGCGGCGGGCGCGACCGGCGGCGGCCGAGCGCGGGCGCGGGCACGGCCGGCGGCGAGCGCGGTGCGAGCAGGCGGCAAGAAACGACTGGTTTCTTCCCAACGGGGAATTCCTCGTTTCCTCGTGCATTGGGGCGAGAGTCGACGTGGTTTCTTCCTGTAGAAACGGTTTCTACACTTTCCCCTCTCTTCCCTTGTTAATTAGAGTGTCATGTCACCGTTTTACTTACTTGGCATCCCATTTAATAGGGATAGCCCTTACGCGACCACCTCCGCCGAAGAGTTGACATCTTCCTCTCGCCCTGCGGTAGTAGATACCAATTACCACGTGCAAGCAAATAAAATAAAATAAGTAAACAGTAACCCGATACCATTTCCCCGGCAATAATCTGTTTCCTGCGTGTGAATCGAACAGCTTGTTAGTGTTCTAACACTAACGAGTGAAACACTATGGCTCGTTTGCTTGCTGCCCTGGCCTGGGCGTCGCGGCCAGGCAGCACCATCCGTCCCCAGGAGTCCGAAATCGGACGGACGTCTGGGATGTGTGCCTGGGCCAGGAGGTGCCTGGCATGCTTAAAGCAAACAACCAGCCATGAAGCCACGCGGGCGTCCAAGGGCTTAAACCTACCCCCATACATGGGCGGCGGAATTTTGTATCAATACGCATAGGTAGGATTCCCGTCCCAGCTGAACACGAAAATTCAAAGACCAAGTTTGAGTACAGAGACACATCTCTCGAACTCCCACCATGAAGCCACGCGGGCGTCCAAGGGCCCAATGCCACGCGGGCGTCTTCCTCCACCCTGACCCATTGGCAGTTTCCATTGTCATCCTAATAACACATGAAAAAATCCCATTGCTATCTTTCTTGGGGTGGGGTTGAGAATGACACGAGGTTTTAATCGCGACCTCGCACCTCCTATCCTGCAGATATACATGACATGTGGACCTGACAGGGGTGCTGCCCAACCGAAACCGCAAACGGCAAACCTACTACAAGTGCTCGTTCTTTTTTGCGTGCGGGTCGATCGTGACCATGCAGTTGCAGATGCAGGCAACAGAAGATCGGGCGACGGAAAAAGGAAAAGTGTTTCTCTGTGCATACGTATGCCTGACTGGCAATGCCAGGCTTGACTGTCCTTGGGACGTACTGTAGTGTACTACTTGCCTGGGCTCGGCTCCATTGTTGCAACTTTGCATACATCCAGCCAGGGCAACTCCCATCTCGCATCCGTGAGATCCGGTGGGAATGCCGATTGCGATGTACTACTACTACTCGCTCGCTCTCTCTTAAAAAAGTGGAAAATTCGCTTGAACAAAAATGGATCAGATTCACGAAGAATCGGATCCAGATATCACTCTTCACCATACTTTAATTAAAATACAAATACAAAACGGATGGCATGGATGTACGTAGATTTCTATTCGGATATTTCTTCAACTCAACTCAATATGTATATTATCAAATTGAATATACATGAATTAAATGTTATTGTTAAGTTTATCGCATGGGGATTAGTATATAGGTACACGACTACACCGTGTATGGTAGGCACAACAAAATATCGCTCGATCGTATAAAAACGGATCAGATTCACGTAGAATAAGGAGTGGGGTGGGATTGGGAATGTCAAGAAGTTTTATCCGCGCCCTCGCTCCTATCCTGCAGCGGCAGCAGCACCAAAGCATGCAGATGGAACGTAACAGAACAGGTGGGTGGATCAGACAACAGGTGGGTGGATCGGACGGGGGTGCCGTGCCGGCCAACCCAAACCAAAAAACGATCGTGTCGGGATGAGGATGGACTGGAGAGAGTCACACAGACGAACACAACACATAGCAGGCGTCGTCTGTTCCCTGGTGCACCGCAGCGCACCAGCACCGGCACCAGCACCGGCACCGGGAGATGGAAAAGTGATTCTCTGTGTCTGTGTATGCCTGCCTGGCACTGGCTCTGGCACTGACAGCATGTACTACGAGTCTACGACTGGGCTGGGCTGAGCTGGTGGCCTCAACTGCTCGCGGGCGCTCGGCTTGTTGCAGAAGCAAACAAAACCTGGACTCGTTGCAAAAGCAAAACTGCGGCCTCATCTCCTCTCACGCCGCTATAAAAACGACGCACTCCTCCATCTCTTCCACCCCGTCCACCACAATCCGCACCACCACCTTCCAGTCCATTTTCCCCTGAGCAGAGAGAGCCGCCGGTGGACAGCTCGTCCTATTAGGCGGGGGCTTCATGCCCGCGCGCCTGCTTCTCACGCCGATTAGTGCTCGCCTGCCCGCTGGCGTGCACGCCGTGTGGCCGCGGTCCCGCCGACGGCCGTCGTCGTGGCGGCGGGCGGCTCAGCAAGCTGCGACATCCGCCTACTGCTCCCGTCTTCGGCCATCCCCGCGGCGGTGGGCGCTCGCCTGCCGCCCGAACTGCAGGTCGTGGTCCCGTTGACGGCGGTCGTGGCGTCGGTCGGCGGCCGCGCCACTCACCTGCTTCCGTGTTCTGCCCTGACCAAGACCGGAGAGCCAGCGGGCGACGACGACGGTGAGGCGTCAGGTTTGAAGGTAGGTTTGGGATTTAGTTGGGGTTTTCTTTGTCGAGATCTCTAGTCGTGATTTAACTGACTGAAGCCTGCTTTATACACACTTTCAGGGCGTATTCTACGATGTCATGGCTATCCTGGGGATGGATGCGTTCTTGGGAGTGGATCAGATCGTGCCGTCGACCATCACCGTCAACAACGCGGAGTTCTAAAGTGAAGTCAGCCCTCGTCAGGACCGTAGACGAGAGGAGCACGCCGACAAGGTGTCGTGCGTCATGGGAGTCGTGCGAGGAAGTTATGTAGTGGTGGAGCTCACCCACGTCGCCTATGGTAGCGATAGGCTGCCTGCTCTGCCCGGGAAGGAGGCGTTCCTGAGTATGTGCATCAGATTTCCTGCGAACGACACCTCGCCGCTGGTGATGCTGGGCAGGCTGTCGTGCCCCTACTAGCACCACTCCCGCTACTCGGTCCTGACGATACAGACGTTGCTGCTTTGTGTTTTCATACAATCTTTTAAATACGAACACGTACTGTATATACATAATACTATCTTATTTGATCGATTCTGCAGGATCTGGTGAAGAGTGTGTTCCTTGTTGTGGCCATATACCAGGCCGCGACAAAAGTTACTATTATCATATATATATAAGTTATTTTGTTTATGAATATAAATAAACATTGTCTATATAAGTATATTTCATAATTAATCTAATGATGTTTATTTGATTGTACATCACAACACAATAATATGTTAATCAATATCATAGAATATCAAATATTATGTTGGAATTGTTAGTTCTTAATAGGAGAGAGAAAAACAAAAGGTGAAAAGAGCTAGATGGTGGAGAGCGACACACCATGGTTTATAAGGAGAAATGAGGTGGAGGTGAGGTCTAACTAATGTTGTTGGAAACTTATATAGGCAATGACTATTTATATGTGGCCCTTTTGTGGGATTGGCTTTCACAAACAACTACTCAAACCAAGTTTCAACCCAAATAAGACTCAAATAAACACTGGTTGGACTTGATGTGAGAACCATCTCTCAAACCCTCATGATTTTTCAAATAGTTAGCCATAGGCTTAACTCTTTTTATGAAAATAATCGATAAAAGAGGGCAAGGAGCACCATAAGGTCACACTAAGAGTACATGAAAGAGCTTGGAATGCTCCCCCTATGTGTGAGCGAACTTAGCGGATGCTCAAAACTTAACTGAAAAGGAATGACAAAGCAACACACATGCATATGCAATGCAATACTTGAATTTGAATCTAGTTGTTTGTCAAGTTTAAACCTCGATTAAGATTCGCTTGTGGGTGGTTATCTTAACTGAGTTAGACAAACCTATGAGCACTACACAATTTAAACATGTTATATATTACAATGAATGTAAGTGCCAACACAAGATTATCTTTTAGTGAAGTTGCTTAGATCAAGCACATTTAGCTCATTTCTCAACCTACAAAAGCTTGATTCATCAAGTGGTTTTGTGAAGATATCCGCCAATTGATCCTCACTTCTAACACCTTCTAGTGAAATATCTTTTTGTGCAACATGATCTCTAAGAAAGTGATGATGAATATCAATGTGCTTGGTGTGAGAGTGTTGTACGGGATTGTTTGCAAGTTTTATCGCACTCTCATTATCATATAGAACTAGGACATTTTTTAGTTCTATGCCATAGTCTAAAAGAGTTTGCTTCATATATAAAATTTGTGCACAACAAGCTCCATCAGCTATGTATTCCGCTTCCGCGGTGGACAAAGCCACACTATTTTGTTTCTTAGACAACCATGACACAAGTGATCTTCCAAGCAAATGGCAACCTCCGGAGGTACTCTTCCTATCAACCTTGCACCTGACATAATCCGAATTGGAATAGCCAATTAGTTGGAAGGTAGCTCCTTTGGGGTACCAAAGGACAATGCTTGGGGTGTGCTTAATGTACCTAAGGATTCTTTTTACGACACTTAAGTGTGATTCTTTAGGTTTTTCTTGAAATCTAGCATACATACACACACTAAACATGATATCGGGCCTAGATGCGGTAAGATATAACAAACTACCAATCATAGAACGGTAGAGAGTTTGATCAATTGGTTTACCTCCCTCATCTAGGTCGAGGTGTCCATTTGTTGGCATTGGTGTCTTGATTGGCTTACAATCTTCCATTTTGAACTTCTTGAGAACGTCCTTGGTATACTTCTCTTGAGATATGAATGTACCTTCCCTGAATTGCTTCACTTGAAACCCAAGGAAGAAAGTAAGCTCTCCAATCATGGACATCTCGAACTCCTTCGACATCAAGTCACCAAATTCTTTGCAATGTAAATTATGAGCATTTAAATTGTGCTTAAGCTGATAACTTATAGTAATTTTAGTAATTGAATTACTTGGTGAAAAAGCTTGTAACTTTTTGTGTAGCTTTACAGTAAGGTATAGTAGGTAGTAAAAATATTAACTTGGTCAGTTTACCACTTTCACAGTACTAAATATTTTTAAGTGTTTTTTATGTTTTAAACTTGTTGATTTTGTGCAGAGCAAAATACTGTTTCCTTTAACTTGGAAACAATTGAGTATGTTAGTTTGCCCCTGTTTAAGCTACTGTAATTTTTGTAGAATTTTCTGAACCGTTTTCGTAGGGTGTGAATTATTGCCCTAAAATTGCTATATATTGAATGGTTAATAGATAGTGCATAAGTCATTAAGGGCTTTGGTGTATCTTTGAAGTACTAACTAATTCAGTTGTTATAACCACATGAATTTGTACCTTGCTGTTAGTAGTGCATAGCTTGCATAATAAGTTGAATTGATTTATAACGCTTATAATAACTAACTACAAGAGAAGAGATTTGCACCTACTATAAAGTATTAAAGAAAAGAACATCATGAGCATTGCATATATCATCATCTTTAGTGCTCTTGCACAAGTTGATAATAAACCTTGTCTTATATCATTCGCATATATGCATCATACAAGATCGTAGGAGGAAGCGCAGTACGTTCTCACCCAGGAGCGAGACGAAGCTAGTCAGCCCGAAGTCAATGACGGGCCCGTGAACGAAGAGCAAATCCAGGAGTGTCTCGATCACCACCTTTAGAATCTTTGTTGATGATATAGTGTGCATCATGAGCAAAGCGCCTTGTGTGCTTGAGCATTGCTTGGCATTGGGGAGTGGTGCACTCAAATGCTAGATGCCCAACTAGACCACTGTTGATATTAGATAGCGTCGCACCGAAAATAGAGATTACTCTCTATCCTCGTAACGACGCCATAAATGCATGGTATGTAATTAACTTGTCTTTACAAATTAGCCACTATCTTTTACCTTGTACTCCTAAGAATGGAACTAGGTTGTCATCCCTAATTATAGAGCTAGGAATAATTAATAGTACTTATGAAATATTCTATTGTTTTATGTGACTAGGCAGAAATGAATAATGATGAATGAAACTATAAAGAACAAATGATTCTCCAAGCGGACAAATTAATACACCATTGTATATTTACCTAGAGTAATACCAGGTTGTCGATTACATTTATACCACTGTGAAGGTCTAGTTAAACTGGTAATCTATAGTATTGATAACACTCATATGAAATGAATGAAGGGATTAACCAACATCACGTAATATACTCATAACAGGGGTAAGTCACATGATAAATATATATGATAATAGGCATTGATCAGGCATGATAATGATAAAGATGAAGTTCTTAGATCTCTCTAGTCACTACACAAGCGTCATCCAACAATACAAGTAAGAAATAACTCCTAAGTATTCTAGTACAGTCAAAGTTGGTTAATTCAGATTTTTCTCTCTCTTAATTTTGGCTCGGAATGGAAACGGGTCATTGTACGCCGGGAATGAAGACAAACTAGATTTTAGTGAACCGGCAGGATACACTTGATCCGGCCCAGGAAGGAAAACGGGTCTGTTTTCAATCAAAAAAGCCGAATGAGGCCTTACTGACTTGAGCCGGGATTGAACACCGCAGGCATACATGATCGTTTTGTATACAACAACACATATATACTATATTATAACAATAGCCACATTACAAAGAGGTCATTCGAAGAAGACATGATTACAGCGTAGTCCTGCATCTGGATGTAAGGCCGCAATGTCGATGACAAAGGGGAAGACAAGCCAGTCGGCGGTGGGCCATAGGGGCATCAAGGATGCATGCACCCAGATGGGCTGACTGTGCAGAGTGCTAGTTTGAGGTGGGTCGATTGAGCCAATGGAGACGGCACACACCGGTGACCGAAGGATATTGTTGATGTCATCGTCGAAGGTTGAAGAAGAAGAAGCTCGAACCAAGATCCCAAGTGGAGGTGGTATTGTCGAACCAACTGAAAGGTCCTAGATGGCTAGAGGGGGGGGGTGAATAGCCTAATAAAAAATCTACAAAACACTAGAGCAAAAGTTAGAAAAACACTTAAGCGAAACTTTTTGCTCTAGCTCTACAAGGGGTGCAAAGTCACCGATCCAAGCAATTCTAGTTAGTTAAGTGCCTAACAAGCAATAGCAAAACCCTAAGGCACTTAACACGAGCTAGCAAGAACTACTAACACAAGAACTAACTAGCAAGCTAACTAGGCAAGATACGAAAGAAGATAAATGCAAAGGATAGAGGTGATTGTTATACCAATGCCTTGTGAAGTGAATATACCAATGAGAATACCAATCATAATAAGATCACCAAGAGTAGCTGGGAGACAAGATGAACACAATGATTTTTCTCCCGAGGTTCACTTGGTTGCCACCAAGCTAGTCCCCGTTGTGTCAACTACTCAAATGGTGATTCGGTGGCTAATAGGCGTTTCACAAAG
>CM039141.1:1570571-1703291 GCA_022036555.1 Microstegium vimineum
TGGCTAATAGGCGTTTCACAAACCCTAGCCCACTACCCGGGTGCCAAAGAATCCCCCCAAATGAGAGTAACTAATGACACGAGCAATCCACTAGAGTTACCCTTTGGCGCTCCGCCGAGGTGGGTACAAGCCCCCTCACAAGTCGATGAAGCCGGCAGCGAACAATCACCAACACGCGTTGAAGCTTCTCCACAATCGCCAAGCCGTCTAGGTGTTGGCAAACACCAAGAATAACAAGAAATCCCACGGCGATGACAATGACCAAGTGCCACTAAGATGCAATGCAATGATCAAGCACTTGGTTCACTCAAACTCTCATGAATTAGCAAGCAAAGCAAAGAGAGATGAGTTGTGGGCTATCTCAAGCAAGCACAATGAGTGAGAATGAATGGGAGGTGCAAGGGTGAGCCCTAGGAGTCGGCCAAAACATATTTATAGCCACCACCAAGCAACTAGTCATTTTGCCCCTTCTTTGCCACTGTTACCTCCGGACGCAGGGAACAGTAGCGTTCGGACCAGCATCCGGAAATATTTCCAGGGCATCCCGAGAGCACCCGAGAGCATCCAGAGCCTCCGGACACACTACACAGTGCGAGTCCGGACCATCGGAGTCTGCGTCCGGATCTACGCAGAGAGCTCCCAGAGAGCTGAAAACCTCCGGACGCGCGTCCGGAATCCTGCGTCCGGACCTTCATCAGCGTC
Source organism: Microstegium vimineum (assembly GCA_022036555.1). Lineage (NCBI taxonomy): Eukaryota > Viridiplantae > Streptophyta > Magnoliopsida > Poales > Poaceae > Microstegium > Microstegium vimineum. The sequence goes on from CM039141.1 coordinate 1,571,274, forward strand.
CGGACTTCCTGTCCAGAGAGGCCGAGGGCTAGGGTATGCTACCGGACGCATGTCCCATGGTCCGGACGGCATCTTGCCTGCGTCTGGACCCTACGTCCGGAGCCCTTCTGAGTGTTAAACCGAGCTGCCTCTTCTTCTCCAAGCTTCCATGTGCTAACACCTTGTGATCCATCTCTTGTTCACCTGCGTTAGCCTTTGCAACATATTTTACTTGGATTTAATTTAGTTCTTGTGTCACTTAGGTTCATTTTATGTGAATGCAATGCAAACCAAGTGGCACATGTGAAAGGTCCTATGTGATGGCTAGAGAGGGGGTGAATAGCCTAATTTAAATTTCTACAAGGAAACTCAACAACAAGGTTAGATAACTAAGAAGCGAAGCGAGTTTTGCACTAGCCTAGTGGGTGAAGCGAAGCCACCTATCCACAGTTTCTATCCTAATAGTTCTAGGATCACACAACTCCTACACAAGCTATTAAGCTACAAACTAGAGAGCTAACTAGCACAACCTAATATCTCTACTAAGTAAGGGCAAGAGTGAGATAGGAGAGTTATACCGCCGTGTAGAGTAGTAGGGGATGAACTAATCAAGTGAACACCAATGAGATCAATCAATCACAAGACACAATGGTTGACACTTGATTTTCTTCCGAGGTTCACTAGTTTGCCAACTAACTAGTCTCCGTTGTGGCAAGACACTCACTTGGAGGTTCACGCGCTAATTGGCATCACACGCCAAACCCGTCACCGGGTGCCGCACAACCAACACAAGATGAGACTATTGAAACGCCACGGGCAATCCATTAGAGTTACCTTTGCGATCTCCCGCGGGGAAGGCACAAGAACCCCTCACAATCAACTTGTAGTCGACGAAGCACAATCACCAAGCTTCTCGATCTACCACCGCTGCTCCAAAACTGTCTAGGTGATGGCAATCACCAAGAGCAACAAGAAATCCGCAGCGAGAACGCCTCCCAAGTGCCACTAGATGCAAGCTATATGCAAAATGCACTTGGATCACTCAATCTCTTTTGGAAATTCACTAACCAAGCTTGGAGATGAATGGGAGGGAGTATGCTCAGCTCAATAGGGTCTCAAAGTGTTCAAAAGTCCGAGAGAGAGCACCCCAAGCCAGCCAACACATATTTATAACTCCCCTCAAAGTCTTCTAGCCATTGGGCTGATAAGTTGGCGACGGACGCTCTTCACGGGGGCGATGGACGCTCCGTCGTCAGCGTCCGACGCCCTGTCAGAACTAGCCGTTGGCTTTATTCTTCAAAAATCTTCACCCGACGGACGCTCCAAACCAAAACCTCTAGCGTCCGTCGCGTGAGCGAGAAGAAAACCAGAGAGCTCCTGTTACCGTCAGACGCGTTTGACGCCTGACCGACGGACACTCCTCAGCGTTCGACGCTCCAGCAGAGAGGAATAGAGAGCTCCATCTTCCAACGGACGCGTCCGTCGCACACCCGTCGGACGCTCCACAGCGTCCGTCGCCACTTTTGCACTGAGACAGAGCTAGGGTATGCCCGTCGGACGCTCCGTTGCACTTTGCCCAGTGTCCGGCGCCCTATACTTGTCCAAACCTGTTTCTTCTTTCTCCACCTTTGTTCCATGATTCCAAGCACTAAGTATCCACCTTAGAGAGAAGGTCTTGGCATGTTTCACTTGTCAATTTAGCATGGTGTATGTCACTAGGTCCTAAATGCATATGCAATATAGATAACACCTAGTGGCACTTGACAAACCGCAATCACTTTTGAATTTCCCCTCTTAATAGTACGGTTGTCTAACCTAAATGTGATCACACCCACTTGGTGTCTTGACCACCAAAAGTAAAGCCCTAGCATATACCTTTGCCTTCAATTGCTTAGGATCTTTTTGCTTTCCTTCTTCTCCAAGTGTGAGCTCTAGTTCTCCACCACCTTTGCTTGCTCCACCACTTGTCATCATCTTCAATGTGTGTACTAAACCTACTCACACTTAGAGCTAGGTTAGTACTTTATGGTTCATAAATTATCCAAAACACTAGAGATCTTTCAATCTCCCCCTTTTTGGTAATTGATGACAACCCGATATAAATGATATGAAATATGATTTTGATTTCAACTTGAAATGCTTGACACCACTAGGAAGATATGATTGTGAAAGAAAGTGGTCAATCATTTCCAAGTTGGTTTGATAGTGTTTACTCCCCCTACATGTGTGCACTTCTTATGAATATGAATCAAAGCTTTGCACATATGCTTGAATAGAACTTTGGGAGGGGTAAACAACTAACAAACTATGACATGATGCTAAGGTATAAGAAATGGACCTTTGAAGCGTGATACCAATCAAAGTGCGCCAATCATACATTCCTTAGCAACATGGTTAGCTCGATACCAATTGATACAAATATAAAGCTCTATGGTTCTAGCTAACACCTATACATGCTAGTGATCAAATAATCAATCAAGATTATACTAGGCATGTACCACACAAGCAAGTCATATTTAATTGAAGTACAATGCAAGCAAGCATATGTGTGAATGCACATCCACATGCAACAACTTGTTCATAGGCTTGCTCCCCCTACTTGTGTGCTTCAAATTTTAATTTTTCATATTTCAAAATCCTATTTCTCCCCCTTTTTTATTTCTCCCCTTTTTCATATTTAAATCATTTTATCACAATTTCTCCCCCTTTATCACACATTACCACAAAGGAAACCACTTGCAGTAACATGTATTACTTGAGGATACTTAGGAAGATTTGTTTATCAAGTCAATTTAAAAGGAGTGGTGTGAATAAACTTTTATAGTTCAACCTAGATCACTTGTCCTATATACTTAACACGATTTAAACCATGGACAAGCTTTTTCACACATCTTGAAATGGTTGTCTTCTCCATGTTGGTTAAGTACAAGAATAAGCATTCTAGACTAAACATGTGAGGTTGCAAGCTTATCAATATGTCATATGCCACCACTAGATCAAACAACTCATAGAAGCAATAGTGGTACCATATGTACATATAAAATATTTGATTTTCATGAATGAGCCTAATTTAGCAAGATTGATGCCTAGATGCTCTACACAATTCTAGCAAAGGATGGATGCATATGTCAACCAATTGTACCTTGCTATCTTGGAGTAGAGGCATGTCATAAGTGGGTTGCATCAACTCATATTGGAGAAATCCAAGATATTCAACTCATTCCTCAACCTGCAAAACCTCTTCTCATCAAGTGGCTTGGTGAATATGTTGGCTAATTGATCATCGGTGCCCACATTGTCAATGTAAATGTCACCCTTTTGTTGATGATCTCTTATGAAATGGTGTCTCACATCTATGTGCTTTGTTCTAGAGTGTTGGATGAGATTGCTTGTAAGCTTCACCGCACTTTCATTGTCACATAGCAATGGAACTTTCTTGAATTTGATTCCATAATCATTCAACGTGGCCTTCATCCATAATAGTTGTGCACAATAACTCCCTGCACTAATATATTCGGCTTCGGCGGTAGAGAGTGCCACACTATTTTGCTTCTTGGATGACCATGAGACTAGTGACCTTCCCAATAGTTGACATGTTCCACTAGTGCTCTTCCTATCAACCTTGCATCCCGCATAATCAGAGTCCGAATATCCAATCAATTCAAATCTTGACCCCTTGGGAAACCATAATCCAACATCTTGTGTATGCTTCAAATATCTCAATATTCTTTTTATGGCCTTCAAATGACTCTCTCTAGGATATGCTTGAAATCTTGCACACATGTATACACTAAACATGACATCCGGTCTTGATGCGGTCACATAGAGTAGACTTCCAATCATTGACCGATAAAGTGTTTGATCCACCATCATGCCACTTGTATCATTGTCCAAGTGTCCATTAGTCCCCATAGGAGTACTAATGCCTTTAGCCTCTTCTAATCCAAACTTCTTCATCATGTCCTTGATGTACTTGCCTTGACTCACAAATGTGCCATTCTTCATTTGTTTGATTTGAAGTCCAAGGAAGTAACTAAGTTCACCAATCATGGACATTTCAAATTCATCTGTCATCATTTCTCCAAACTCTTCACAAAATTCTTGATTTGTAGACCCAAAGATAATGTCATCCATATAGATTTGCAAGACAAACAAGTCACTTCCAATCTTCTTTGTGAATAGGGTGGTGTCAACCAATCCAATCTTAAATCCCTTAGAGAGGAGAAAGCTTCTCAACCTCTCATACCATGCTCTAGGTGCTTGCTTTAGACCATAAAGAGCCTTCTTGAGCTTGAATACATAGTTGGGCTTCTTTATATCTTCAAATCCGGGTGGTTGCTCAACATACACTTCCTCATTAATGTACCCATTGAGAAAAGCACTCTTCACATCCATTTGATAGAGTTTGATGTTGTGAGCACAAGCATAGGCCAATAAGATTCTAATTGCCTCTAATCTTGCCACCGGAGCATATGTTTCTCCAAAGTCAAGACCCTCTACTTGAGTGTAACCTTGAGCCACAAGTCTTGCTTTGTTTCTCACCACTATACCATCTTGATCTTGCTTGTTCTTGAATACCCATTTGGTCCAATGACATTGTGATTTCTTGGTCTATCCACTAGTTCCCAAATTTGATTTCTTGTGAAGTTGTTAAGCTCTTCATGCATAGCATTTATCCAATCCACATCCTTCAAAGCTTCATCTATCTTGGTTGGCTCAAATGATGAGACAAAATAATAATGATCACAGAATGAGGCCAATCTTGATCTAGTTTGAATACCATTTTGAATGCCTCCAATAACTTGATCTAGGGGATGATCTCTTGCAATGTTGGTTGGTTGGAGCACTTGCATGTGGGAATCTTGGACTTGCGGTTGAGAAGATGGACTAGCTTGATCTTGATCTTGAACTTGAGCTTCACTAGCACTTGCTTGATCTTGAGTTGGAGAACCACTAGCTTGATCACTTGGAATGGTCACTTGATCCTCATCTTCCTCTTGTACTTGTCTTGGTCTAATGTCACCAATATCCATATCTTTCATTGCATTGACCAACTTGTCATCTCTCACATCATCCAAGTTTTCTTGTTCATCTTGAGAGCCTTGTGTTTCATCAAATTCCACATCATGCACTTCCTCAAGAATTCCACTAGACAAGTTCCACACTCTATAAGCCCTGCTTGAAGTAGAGTAACCAAGTAGAAAGCCCTCATCACATTTCTTCTCAAACTTGCTTAGTATTGTGCCTTTCTTCAGGATATAGCATTTGCACCCAAATACCCGAAAGTATGCAATGTTTGGCTTTCTTCCATTCAATAATTCATATGGAGTCTTCTCAAGCATTCCATGACAATAGAGACGGTTGGTAGAATAGCAAGTCGTGTTGATAGCTTCGGCACAAAAAGAATGACTAACATTGTATTCACTCAACATTGATCTTGCCATGTCAATCAAGGTTCTATTCTTTCTTTCAACTATCCCATTAGATTGAGGAGTGTACTTTGGAGATAATTGATGGTTGATTCCAAAGTCATCACAAAGTTCATCAATTCTTGTGTTCTTGAACTCACTCCCATTGTCACTTCTAACTCTCTTGATAGTTGTTTCAAACTCATTTTGGCACCTCTTGACAAATGACTTGAAGATATCAAATGTGTCACTCTTGTCACTCAAGAAGAATACCCATGTGTATCTTGTGAAGTCATCCACTATCACAAATCCATACTTATTGCCACCAATGCTTGCATAAGTTGTTGGTACAAAGAGATCCATGTGCAATAACTCAAAAGCTTTGCTTGTACTCATAATACTCTTCTTTGGATGAGTGTTCCCAACTTGCTTGCCGGCTTGACATGAGCTACATAGCTTGTTCTTCTCAAATGTGACATCCTTCAAGCTTCTCACTAGATCATGCTTGACTAGCTTGTTTAATTGCTTTATGCCAACATGTCCAAGCCTTCTATGCCATAACCAACCCATGCTATATTTGGTGATGAGACAAGTTGATAGTTGAGTCTCACTAGCATTGAAATCCACAAGATAGAGATTCTCATATCTAAATCCCTTGAAGATCATATTTGAACCATCCACACTAATGATTTCCACATCCTTCACACCAATATGCATTTGAAACCGAGATCACACAATTGGGCAACCGACAATAGATTGAATTCAAGCCTTTCAACTAGAAGCACATTGCTAATGCTTAGATCATTGGAGATAGCAATCTTTCCAAGCCCTTTCACCTTGCCTTTGCCATTGTCACCAAATGTGATACTATCAAATCCATGATCACTATCTTGGTTGATTGAGTTGAACATCCTTCCATCACCGGTCATGTGTTGAGTGCACCCACTATCAAGCACCCAATGCCTCCTTTCGGCTTTGTAATTGACCTACAAGAGAGATCAATTCTTTTTAGATACCCAAACTTGCTTGGGTCCTCCAAGGTTAGTTACCAAGGATTTGGTTACCCAAATGGACTTCTTGGAAACCATCCATGGTGCACCAACAAACTTGGCATGAACACCATTAGTACCCTTGGAAAGTACATAGAATGAATCAATTCTCATGGAGGATACATCTTGCTTGGTCTTCTTATTCTTGCATGATTGCTCATTGTGACCAACTTGCTTGCAAATCTTGCAATAGCTACTAGTGTTCTTCACAAAACGAGTCTTGTGAGGAGCAAAAGCGGCCTTGCCTTTCTTGAGGGTATAGCCCAATCCCTCTTTGTAGAGAGATGCTCTTTGGCTACCCAAGCACATAAGCAAGCGGTCCTCACCTCCATAAGCCTTAGCTAAGGAGTCATGGAGCTTTGTAACCTCCTTCTTGAGGGTTTCATTTTCAACCATTAGTGAGGCATCACAAGTGAAACCATCACTAGTAGATGAAGTGGAAGTAGTAGTGCTACAAGAGGGGTTAGTGGGAGCAACAATGATAGGAGTATAAAATGATTCATCAAGAATATCACAAGCAACTCCCATGTCACATGTTTGAACAATCTCTTTCTTACTTTGATCTAAGAGAGAGGAATGAGCTCTTTCAAGCTTAGTGTGAGAATTCACTAGCTTCTCATAGGCTTCCATTAGCCTCTCATGAGATGCTACAGCCTCATCAAGGTTTTGATCAAGAGCCACATTGGTCTTGCGCAATTCCTTGCATTCCTTCCTCTTCTTATCTATGTATTCCTTAGCTTGTTCAAGTATGTCCATGAGTTCCTCCCTTGAGGGCTCCTCACTATCACTATCACTCTCACTCTCACTCTCATCATGAGAAAGTACCTTAGTGGACTTAGCCATGAAGCATGATGATGAGGTGTCAAATAGAGAAATCCTGTCCTTCATAGCAATGCTTGCAAAAGCCTTCTTTTTGGTGGTGGTTTTCTTGTCATGATCATTATCCTCACCGCATGAAGAAGAATCACTATCTCAAGTGACAATATGAGAGTAGCCCTTCTTCTTCTTCTTATCCAAGGTGGGCTTCTTCTCTTTCTTGTCTCTCTTCTTGTGATCATCATCATCTTTGTCACTATTGTAGGGACAATGAGCAATGAGATGATCAAAGCTTTCTCACTTGAAGCACTTCCTTGGTTCATCAAAGTTCTTGGAAGATGTTCTCTTTCTTCTTGCATGATAACCCTTCTTTTTCATGAATCTTCCAAATTTTCTCACAAAGAGAGCCATTTCTTCTTCATCAATATCACTAGCACTTGAGTCTTCATCCTCACTTGATTCTTCAATCTTAGCTTTGCCCTTGCTCTTGTGTGATGAAGTAGCTTTGAAAGATATGCTCTTCTTCTTCTCATCTTTCTTCTCATCTTTCTTCTCATCTTTCTTCTCTTCTTTCTTGACATCTTCTTCTTTGTTGTCCTGGTAAGCATCTTGAGTCATCACATCTCCCAATACTTGATTTGGAGTCACGGTGTCCAATCCACCTCTCACAATCAAGGTCACAAGGGTCTCAAACCGAGATGGGAGACTTCTCAAGAATTTGTGGGAGAAGTCCTTGTCTTCAACCTTCTCACTAAGAGTCGTGAGATCATTGACTAGCACTTGTAGCCTATGAAATATCTCCGACACATTCTCATCATCATTCATCTTGAAGCTTGTAAACTTTTCTTTGAGGATATATGCCTTTACACTCTTGACGGCTTGAGTGCCTTCAAATGATTCTTCAAACTTCTTCCAAGCCTCATGAGCACTCTCTAGATTCTTGATTTGCTCAAAGACCTTCTCATCAAGAGCCTCATGAATAGCACTAAGAGCAATATCATTGTGTTGCAACTTTTCTTCCCCTTGAGGAGTGGGAGTGTTGACAGTCCTTAAGTACCAATTTTAACCATCAATTAAACAAGGAAAAGGACCTAAATGAAACCACTAGCTAGAATTAGGGTTTATACTGATAGAATTCCACGAGTTTTGGTGAATGTCTGTTTCTGTAGGGGGTTATCAGGAAATACCAAGGAAAGGCCCACATGTCATGTTTACATAGAGATAATTATCAACCACACAATTTTCTATAGTCCAGAGGGTTCCAGAAGACACGAGGACGAGTCGGAAGCCGAGGGGAGCCAGACCCAGGGCGCCCGCCCTACCTCCGGAGCCAATCAGGCTCAACTTCGCGGATTATGATCCACCGCCTTTGAGGATGAATCTAAACCATTCATATAGGTCGGTTTGATCCGACGGCCCACGTTCATTTGAGGAGGATATATAAGCAAGGCCCCTGACCCCCTTGAGGATCATCTTATCTCATTATTCTTATCCAGAGCAAAAGCTAGGGTTTCAATTAGATGTAGAGAAGGAGAGAGGTCCCTCTAGTTGTCTAGATCTAGTTCTTCTAGTTCTAGTTCATCTAGTTGTAATTAGAGGTGAGAGAGAGGAGGAGAGAGCTAGGAGGAGCCGGATCTGTCGGATCTTCCTAAACATTGTACCTTTGCAGCATCTGGTTCTGAGCAATCTCCAGGTTCTTCATTTATTATTTCTAAGTATCTTATTTCAGTTCTTGCTTTATTCTATTTACGGGATCTCCGCTCGTATCGAGTGCTCTAGTCTTCATATGGATTAGAGTAGTAAGCGATAGTGTAGACGTGGTGTCTGGACTAGAGTTTACCTGAGTTTGCACCCAATCCTATGGATAGTTGTGGTAGCCATAGGGGTGACAGCTCTGTAAGGCCTTTGTAGTCCACCACATTCGGGTTGGTGTTTTTGTAGAGCTTTTGGCAGCCTCCCCCCGACTACCTTTTTTTCAGTCTTTGTCGAGAGTCGAGAAGGTACTGTTGCTCCAAAGTAAGTAGAGTAGCGTGGACCTTTGATTAGATAACTCCCTTAGAAAACTCTAAAATCTCTCTACCTAGTTATCTTATCTATCCTTGGATGCTCTTAGTTCCTATCTAGTACACTTCACGTTCCCCGTGGAAATCGATACCCTTGGAATACTCACGGGTGAAAGCTACGGCGGTATCCGTGCGCTTACGGATTTATCTGTGTGCGTTAAGAAATACCAACAAGCTTTCTGGCGCCATTGCCGAGGAACGGTAGTTGTGCTAGTTTCGAATCAAGTCATCCGTTTACCTTTTTTCCTTTTTTCCTTTTTACCATCTTTCTCACCTTACCATATTCATCTTACCAAAAACATAAATACTCTACTCCAAAGGGCGACTTGTTGGAGACTCCACCATCTTCACATCCTATTCTTATAAATGGCTATGAGCTTCGCCCTGCTTGTATAGCCATGGTTTGGGAGCAATCTTTCTCTAGCCTTGGCTTAGTTTAAAATCCAGTTGAAAATATGAAGTATCCAAGTATAGAGAAGGCCCCAAACAAGACCATTTTGAGAGTTGCCAATCCAAGTGGAATTTTGAACTTACATGAAGAATCAACCATAGAGATTGGAGAGGAATATGATATCAATGAGCATGGAATCTATTCCATAACTATCTTCTTACACTCATGCTCATATGAGACATCTCCCATACCCGTTGGTCTCTTCATTACCATTTATGACATCTTCAACACCCTCACTCTTTCTGTTTACAAATACTTTAAAAGGATGATTGTCGATGCATATGTTTACCATAAATATTGTAGATCTCGTTGCGCTAAATCTTGAGATAGGTAATAGTAGGAAAACTGTTTAACTAAAAACACATCTTAAAATGTTTCCCTAGGACAAGCTTAGTGTCCTAAAACAAGCACCTCTCAGATCCTAACATAAGTGTTCACCTTTTTTGTTGCCTACCCTTGTGAAGTGAGCATAGAAATTTATGATTATTTTCCTTCGAGTATTTTTGTCACTAACCTTTCCAGGTATAGAGCAGAAAGAATGAAGGAATAACAAGCATAAGGTATGTCCAACCAATTATTATGCAACATTGAATTTCATTCATCCAATCTTGATTTTTGCAAAATTCAAGCTTGGGGGATAACCCACCATAAAAAAACATCTTTTGCCATGTTGCTACATCATCTTATTTGTACCTACCTTTAAGGCATGCTCAACTACTAAAAAGAAAAAAATCATACTCTTTCATCTTCACTTGAGTAAATCTCCATAATACATCCATTTTACCTTTGTTTGCTATAGTATATGTTTAGGTTTTGAAGTATTTCCATATACCTTTTAAATTATGCATGGTGCTTAGTTTAAATCAAAGGTATTTTGATTTTACTTCTAAAGACTTTTAAATTAAGCGTGGTGCTTAGGTTAAAATGTCTTCCTAAATTAATCTAGACTTGTCTAGGTTGATTTTTGAACTGATAGTATGTTGTAGTAGATATTGGATATTTTGTTGGAGTAACCCCTGCAGAAAAACTTTCAATATCAAATTGGGAAGTCCTGAGATGAACTCATACTAGATGAAGAGAGAGACACAAACTTCAACAGCCTTCACAAGAGAAACGCAACTAATTCATCATAGATGAATTCTATGGAGCAAGGAGAAGACAAAAAAAACAAAATCTATAACCGCTCAATTCCATAGAAGAGTGTGAACAAAACTTCAAGACAAGACCAATAGAGAAGTTCAAGATCAGAACAACAAGTATGAGAGAAGAGTGGAATAAGAAGACAAGTCATTAATGCACAACCAGTTGATCAAGGGAAGCTCCCATGAAGGTACGATGCCATCATTCTCCAATGACAAAGGTAAATGACACTTCTTCACCATGCCATCAAGATCATGGGTGGATGACACCCTACCAATGAAGAAAGGAGTTCTAGGGTGACCTGTCATTCCAATCTCCATTGGAGCTTACACTTTTGAAGAAGTGGTCTGTGACCTTGGAGCAAGTGTCAACATCATGCCAACTTGCAGATCAGACACTATGCTATCCCAAGGGAGTTCTTGAAGAAGTTGTATGTAACCTTGGAGCAAGTGTCAACATCATGCGAAGCTGGCAGATCAGACACTATGCTATCCCAAGGAATTCCTTAATATGTCAGCATACGAGTTGGACACTCGTTCGTATGGGTGAAACCTTGTGATTGAAGAAACAAGCAGAGATGCGAAAGCACTCATTATCTTTGGACGCTCATTTGTAAGAACAGATAATGCCATCATCTACATGGACAGTGCCAAGATTTGTTTCACTATCAAGGATGAGAAGGAGAGATTTACTTTCATGAAGCATACACTCAAGGCTCTTACTCATCCTAAGATGCCATATATCTACGAGGATACAATTGTTGCTACAAGAAAGAAGAACATCAACAATAGAAGGAGGAAGAGTAAACCTCAAACAACCAAGAGAAGACCCAGATAATGAGCACTATTGATTCAGGGTATGATCAACTCCTTCTATCACAATACCTCGCTAAGCTGGGAGATCCAGGAGTACCTACCATTGATTGCAAGATCAAGGAAAGTACATTCTACAAGATATTCTGCAATATTGGATCAAGCAGTAACATAGTGTCTAAGGTGGCCTACCAACATTTATATGGCAGTAGACCACTGTACCAGACATAGGTGCAGCTACAACTAGCAGACCAATCATTCTGATTTCTGGAAGGAATAACAAAAGACATCATGATTAGAGATCACTATGTTCCCACCGACTTCATGGTTCAAGATATGGGAGATGAAGATGAAGTCCACCTCATTCGAGATCTTTCCTTAACACCACTAGCGCAATTATCTCCATGAAATCATGAGAGATCCACTTCCAATTTCCTGAAGAAAAGAAACAAGCCACCAAGGATGGATGGACAGACTATCTGGGAGAATTAACAAGATATGAAGATCAATTCAATAATAAAGATAAGAGTTCTCTTGAGAAAGAAGTCGTACCACCAACAGAGGATGTATCACCTCCTACAGAGGAAAGAAGAAGCAGAACCTCAGACTAAGGAAGTGTGGAAGAGGAAAGAGACTTCATCAGAAACACCAACACACGAAGAGCAAACATCCAAGTATTCAGAAGAAGTGGACCATGCTCCTTAAGACACTTGAACCAGAAGAAAGGTTCAGTTCGACGGACTTAAATCTCTGAACCTTAGATGGAAGGTAAACTCAGTAAGTTACCTGCATATTTATTTTCCTCTGCATTGCATTCGTTACACTCTAGCATATTTACTTTCCATAAATATTTCTAGTACTATTTATATATATCATCCTTAGTATAATCCATTGCATAATCATCTTAATCATAGCATATCTATTTTATTGCACTGCATTGCATTATAAAAAGAAAAAAACCTTTAAGCCCCATGTGAATTAATCTTCCAACTATTTACTGTGGAGGCATAAAAAATATTGCATTAGTCATTTGCACATAAAATTGAAAATCTAAAAATATATTGAATAGAAGAATTCTGCAAGGCTCTAGAAAAACAAGGCATAAATGGTTTACCGCTAACGCTTAATCTGTTCCACGAGCTTTGTTGTCTATTTGAGTTTAACAGGATTTAGAAAGACTAGACAGGTTTAGATAACTTCATCTATTTTGAGAAGTACAACTACATCAACTATCATCTTTGAAGTCTCAGAGAAGTGAAGTAAGTCTAGACTGTCTAAATGAATGACTATGTCAACATCCAGCTTGGGGGAGAGCACCCCGATGTACCCAGGTAAGTATCCTTTTTCACTTAGGTTTACTTAGATATTAGTTACATAAATAAATATAAAAAAAATATGAGCACATGAAGGTTCATACTTAATCACAAGAGTTACAACTTAGATACTTTTCATTATCTACTTTATCCTCAAGAGAGTTTTTACTTAGCAATAATAATAAGTATGTTTAGAAGTTGCTAATAATAAAATGAAGAACTCTGAAGATAACTCTATGGAAATGATGAATAGTTGCTCTGCCGTAATTCCTTTCAAGTACCTAGTTTTCAGTCTTGAATTCTCCCGAGTTTTAGATATAACTGTTTTGACATGAAGATTTGCTCTGAACCTGAAACTTGTGGGTTGCGAATGCTTGAGCTAAGTCTAGGTAGTTGATAGGTATGATATGAGAAAGCCTGAGCTACTATTTATCTTGTTCCTAGCAATACTGGAGTTCTGAAGAATTTATCTTTTAAAAATTAAAAATATTACATGATGAGTCTCTGTATGACGAGAGCTTGAATTCCTACCATAGCCATATATACATGCCTGGTAAATTAGGAAAACATTCACTATCATACTTACTGCTTGTATTTGCATTGAGTTTTATCAAGCTTTGTTGACCCTTAGAGGCTTGTCATACTTTTAAAACCAAGATCACATACACTCCACTCATATATGCTACTTCTATCCTAGAGGTACGCATCCACATATATGCCATTCAGATCCACCAGAAAAATGCTCTACTCCTACCCTGGGAGTAAGTAACCAAAAATATCCCAGTTCTCCACCTATCCATATATTTCATTACCACAGATTTAACTGCTCTAGGGATTTCCTTGTTATCTTCTCTCAAAAGCTTTATTATAGAAAGAGACTTGGGGTTGTGAAAAAATAAAAAAAATAAAAAAATAATAAAGAGAGTAAAACATGGACTAGTGTCCTATCAAAACAATGGGTACTTAGATGTCCGCCTCTCTTAAAAAAAGCAAGCAAGCCCAAGTTCTCTCAAAAGTTCCAAGTTCCAAAAGAGAGATGTATGTATATATGTATTCAAAGAGCAGAGTAAGATTTGACATCCACCATATATTCACCCTCATACATCCACCATATATTCATCCTCATACATCCACCATATATCCTATACACATGCACATCTTGATTTGATTGTATGACCTGTTTCTCTGGATCCATTGTTTGACTTTACAATATATGCTTTGCAAGTATGTATGCACTGTTTCTTCCCACCTATGAACTCCATATATTGCCTATTAGTTATAGTGTGTGAGAAAGAGAAGGCACATTGTTACTTTGCCTGCTCCAAATAATATTCTGAGAGAAGGCATAACACCATTGTTGCCTTGGTGAGGATCCACAAATACCACATATAGAGAGACTTGAGAGGGACATATAAAAGAGACTTTCAGTTTTATTTTGAAAACTTTGCAAAACTCCAGGATGAAGGTAAAGTGAAGAGCTTGAGACATAGTACTTGGCTTGATCATTCTACTTTTCAATTACTCAAGACCCAAGTGATGGCTATAAGCCCCATGGTTGAAGGTAATATGGGTAAGTTTGAAAGTCAGAATAGTTACTCTAATCCAGAGGAGAATTCTTGTTTGAACGCATGTGTACCTTTAAGGCGTGAAAGCATTGTAGCAACTCCTGATCCATCATTGAGTTCATCTTTGCTCAGGGACGAGCAAAAGGTAAGCTTGGGGGAGTTGTTGACGGTCCTTAAGTATCAATTTTAACCGTCAATTAAACAAGGAAAAGGACCTAAATGAAATCACTAGCTAGAATTAGGGTTTATACTGATAGAATTCCACGAGTTTTGGTGAATGTCTGTTTCTGCAGGGGGTTATCAGGAAATACCAAGGAAAGGCCCACATGTCATGTTTACATAGAGATAATTATCAACCGCACAATTTTCTATAGTCCAGAGGGTTCCAGAAGACACGAGGACGAGCCGGAAGCCGAGGGGAGCCAGACCCAGGGCGCCCGCCCTAGGGTTTAGGGCGTCCGCCCTACCTCCGGAGCCAATCAGGCTCAACTTCGCGGATTATGATCCACCGCCTTTGAGGAAATCTAAACCATTCATATAGGTCGGTTTGATCCAACGGCCCACGTTCATTTGAGGGGGCTATATAAGCAAGGCCCCTGACCCCCCTGAGGATCATCTCATCTCATTATTCTTATCCAGAGCAAAAGCTAGGGTTTCAATTAGATGTAGAGAAGGAGAGATGTCCCTCTAGTTGTCTAGATCTAGTTCTTCTAGTTCTAGTTCATCTAGTTGTAATTAGAGGTGAGAGAGAGGAGGAGAGAGCTAGGAGGAGTCGGATCTGTCGGATCTTCCTAAACATTGTACCTTTGCAGCATCTGGTTCTGAGCAATCTTCAGGTTCTTCATTTATTATTTCTAAGTATCTTATTTCAGTTCTTGGTTTATTCTATTTACGGGATCTCCGCTCGTATCGAGTGCTCTAGTCTTCATATGGGATTAGAGTAGTAAGCGATAGTGCAGACGTGGTGTCTGGACTAGAGTTTACCTGAGTTTGCGCCCAATCCTACGGATAGTTGTGGTAGCCCCAGGGGTGACAGCTCTGTAAGGCCTTTGTAGTCCACCACGTTCGGGTTGGTGTTTTCGTAGAGCTTTTGGCATCCTCCCCCCGACTACCTTTTTCCCAGTCTTTGTCGAGAGTCGGGAAGGTACTGTTGCTCCAAAGTAAATAGAGTAGCGTGGACCTTTGATTAGATAACTCCCTTAGAAAACTCTAAAATCTCTCTACCTAGTTATCTTATCTATCCTTGGATGCTCTTAGTTACTATCTAGTACACTTCACGTTCCCCGTGGAAATCGATACCCTTGGAATACTCACGGGTGAAAGCTACAGCGGTATCCGTGCGCTTGCGAATTTATCTGTGTGCGTTAAGAAATACCAACAGATGCCAAATAGTCAAAACAACATCAGCCGGCTTATCAGCCACCGAAACGATGAGACAAACAATGTCTTTATTCTCTGTAAACTATCACATGATTCTAACTTTCTTTCTCATGTTGAAAATTGGACACTTTACTTTTACTATATCTCTGTCCTGTCTTGATTAGAGGTGGTTTCTCAACCTTTTTAGTTAAAATTCCAGTAATCACATGATAAGGCTTTTACCACAAATAGTCTCTCTAAACTTCTAAAAGTTTTAAGAAGAATATTAGAGATAGATTCAAAAGAAACCTAAATAAAATATGTTGATCTCGTGAAAATATCTTTAGAAGTTAATAAATTTAACTCAGTTTTTTTTAAAATATATATATATATATATATATATATATATATATATATATATATATATATATATATAAAATTAGAGAAGTTGCAGGTCGCAAACTCGTGTGTGCCGTGGCGGATTCTTGCAGGTAAGAGCATCTCCAAGAGACTTGCTAAAATTAGATGCTAAATTGTGAGATTTAGCCATTATGTAAAATAGAAAGCTCATCTAAAATGTAGAGTTTTACAACAACCTAGCTAAATGGAAAACACGTATAACAAACATGACTCGCTAGGTAAATATGGTTAACGAGAATGATGAGATAGCCAGTTGGGTAAAATAGAAAACGGTATACACAAGCTGTTGGAGTGATATTTTAGAGCATAATAGTATAAATAGCTTTACGAATACATTTAGCTAGTTTGTTGGAGTTGCTGTAGGTCTCACAGTTGCCTGCAGATTTCGATTTCTTCTTGGTTTCCCACTTCCCCGACCTGCTGCGCTGCTCCCGAAGCCGCCACGTGCATCAACCCCGGTACTGCACGGAACGGATGAAGTGGAATGGTGAAAGGATAGCGCGCCGCCGGGCACCGACGACTTTGGCCTTCCCACCGTACCGTAGACCTCTCCTACTCGGACTCCCATGTTCTCATGTTCTCCACGCAAAGACAAGCTCGTTCTCTTTTTACAATGCAATTTCGACAGGACTGATTGATTGATACGAAAACAGAGATCGTAGGTTTCCCATCCATAGATCCAACCCAAGATGCTGATGCCGCCATGCCGGTGCAACTGTGCAAGAGCACCACGGCGAGATTCCTCTGAATGATGCCACCAATCCTCATTAACTAATCCCAACAAATCCACGAGAAAAGGACGTCCTTTTTTTTCAGTGAAGGGTAGGGTAGGAGCAATTCTCTCATCTCATCGGTGCCCACTGCCAAGCGCTCCAGCGGCCTGGCCTACCGCCTTCAGTTCTTGGCAGTTGGCACAACCAACCTCCAGAGGAGAGGGAGAGGAGGAGGAGCCGGCCAGCCGGGCATATTATCTCTCTCTCTTGAGTTTCCCCCTCTGGTGCACCCGCCAGCCGCAGCGCCTTGAAAGCGACCGCCAGCCGCAGGCGAGGGAGGCTCCCACTCTTCTTCTGTTTGCCGAGCACCCCGGAAGGTCAAATCCTTCGCCCCTAAGCTGTTATTCTGCTTGTGCGTTTGGTTCTGGAATCGCTGCCTGCTGCTGCTGCACATTCTCTCCGCATTGATTCTGAAGGAGGCTCCGTGCCGTGGAATTGCTCTGCTGGCTTTCTTTCATCAAAAAAGTAGAAAAAGAAAAAGAAAGACTTGCTCTGCTCGCTTTCGGTTTGTGTGATTGATGTGTGTCTATGTGCTTCAGCCGATTGAGATTCATCTTGGATGCGTCTGCAGGTTCAGGTTCATGGAGAGATGGAGCCTGGGTACCAGCGTCGTGACTCTCGTACTCTTGCTGACTGCTGCTTCTCATGGAAGAGGTAGTTCCGTGTGATTCTCTGATGCTTTGCTGGGTTGCTGTTGTATGTAAATTGGCATCAGAGGGATTCTGACAGCAAGCTAGCTTTAATAGTAACAAACATGATAATTATCGTGTTTTCATCGATTGTGCTATGATTGGAGTAAGCGTGTCATTGCATTTGCAAACATCTCAAATGGTGTGGTTTTGCATAGACAAAAAGGGACAGCTACCACCCATCCGACGGAATTGCCAGGTAGTGGTTGTCCGTTAGGGGCCATGCCAGCAGTTGGGCTAATTTAACGTGCTAACTGACTGTTATAATCGGGGCATATAGTACAAACATGAAACATCTAGGAAAAACTCTAGCATTGTGGAGAAGGGAGGGAAAGTAGGTGATAGTCCTGATTGTTGCAAAGGAAGCCATTATTGGTGGCCCTACAAAACAAAAGAAGTTAGGAAATTGCAAAAATAGATGGTTGCTGAACTGTAACTCCACAGAATCGTTACAAGCTGCCTTTTTTAAGTTGACATTGCACTCATGAATCTTGTAGCTGGCTGCATTCTTATATTCAGTCTGCCATTTATTTTTTATTTCCTTTATCACAGAGCTGCCTGTCAAGGATAGTGGCCACAGTTTTATCTACAATCATACTCTTGCAAAGACTCTTGCGGAATATGCATCAGCGGTAAGTTACAACTTTACCTAATTTTTTTCTGACAGACTTTGTTTTCCACTGAATATTTACATTTTTCATGTGTTTCCACCTTTTGTTAATCTCATGATTCTTTGTTGTCTCTAGGTGTATATGACAGATTTAACTGAGCTGTTTACGTGGACATGCTCAAGATGCAATGACTTGACTCAAGTAAGAGACTGATAAGTTTGTTTTCTTCCGCTTACCGAAATACTTTAAAACATAAATTTGTTCTTTCAAATGGCTATGGGCCAGGATAAACTGGCTCTAGTTTTGATATGGTTTTATATCGCTGAAATAGGACTTTGAGATGAGATCTCTAATTGTTGATGTGGAGAACTGCTTGCAGGTACCTATCCCTCCACATTTTGAATTAAGTTCTCATAACTTTTCCGTGAAATTGTATGGCTCTGTGCTATCAAACCCACCAAGCTTTTCAAGATACATCCTTCCCTTTACCTACCGTTCTTTGGATGAATAATGTAACAGGCATTTGTTGGTGTAGCTCATAATCTGAATTCGATAATTGTTGCAATCAGGGGAACTCAAGAGAACAGGTACTGAGCTATTTGCTATTGCTTCCACTGTTCTCTGCTTAAACAAAGTTTGCTTTGTATTTACTGTTTTCAGTTCAGATGTGATTATGCTTGGATTTGATTAACCAGTGTACAGAATTGGATAAAAGACTTGATATGGAAGCAGCTTGATCTAAGTTATCCAAACATGCCAAATGCAAAGGTTAGTGCCAATGAAGCTTCTATCGTATTCTTTTTAGAATAAACTGAAATTGTGATTCATTTGTTTGTATTCCTCTGGTTAAAGGTGCACAGTGGATTTTTCTCCTCATATAACAATACAATTTTGCGTCTAGCTATCACAAGTGCCGTAAACCATGCAAGAAAATCATATGGAGATATCAATGTCATAGTGACAGGCCACTCGATGGGAGGAGCTATGGCTTCTTTCTGCGCACTCGATCTTGCTGTAAGTATCCCAAGGCCCAAGGGGTTTCAGAGATACTTACTGTGCTCTCTTAGATTCTTTTGAACTTGTAATCCTGGAACCAAGTTTAAGTAGAACATTTCTCCATAGATGAAGCTTGGAAGGGGCAGTGTGCAACTCATGACTTTCGGGCAGCCTCGTGTTGGCAATGCTGTATTCGCTTCATACTTTGCCAAATACGTACCCAACACAATTCGAGTGACACACGGACATGATATCGTACCACATTTGCCACCTTATTTCTCCTTTCTTCCCAAGCTGACATACCACCACTTCCCAAGAGAGGTATACTATACCTTGCATCATTGTGCATGAAATTTACAAAGCTACTTTTTTGCATTTTTCATCCTGTAAAATGTATGAATGGCATGTTTGTGAAATTTCAGGTATGGGTCCAGGATTCTGATGGCAACATAACTGACAAGATCTGTGACGACAGCGGTGAAGACCCAGACTGTTGCAGGTTTGCCTGTTGATGAGCATCATGGGAGCTCTAGTTTGGTTTCTCGCAAACTTTCGTTCTAACATTCTTCTCCATGATGCTAGGTGTGTCTCCATGTTCAGCCTGAGGATTCAGGACCATTTCACTTACCTAGGAGTCGATATGCAAGCAGATGATTGGAGCACCTGTAGAATTATCACAGCTCAAAGCGTTCAGCAATTCCGACAGGAGCTAGCCAGCAACATCATCATGACCAAGCACGATATCGACGTCTCCATTGTTGAACCTAGTGTACAAACAGATCGGATCAGTTCTAGTTAGCCAGAGCATTGCTTTTGTCCAAAAAGATTCAGAGAAGAAGCAGCCTCTTAATGCAATGGAAATTGTTCAGAGAAGAAGGCGGGCCAGATTGGGATGTTTTTTTTCTATTAGTTCAGCTAGATTGAGATTTTGTTTACATTAAAGAAATAAATCCGGTTTCATCTCTGGTAACAAAGAGAATCAGACCATGATGTAAACATGTGGACTCTAGGTATTGTACATAAGAAAGGAAGGAAGATCATAGGCACGGTTTATGTTGGATGATGATAGGAATTGCTTCTGTAAATATATATACACGGTATATGTAAACTTGCAATGCAATAACATAATAGAATGAGCACATTCTATACTTGGTGTAAACTTGCAATGCCAGACGGACCTGATCAAGAACTTCTTGACAAGAAGGCGTGCGTGGCAATGGCACGACGAGGCCAATGCGCTCTGCGATGCTCGCGCATGAGGCGACTATGGTTGATTTGTTTCGATCTTGTGAGGCAACGCACCCTATCTTATTGTTATGGCGTCATTGTGCAGTCCAGATAAAAATACTGCCCCTGGTACTACCAATTAGGCACTTAACAGCTCTATTAGTGATTCCTTGTATTTACCTAGATAGGTAGCTTGATTGGTTTCGAACTGCTCAGTCACAGCCTGTGCTGTAAGATGGAAGAGTTTCTGCTTGATGTGTGAGCAACCAGTTCAAAATAGAAGAATTTCTCCGGGGTTTTCCCCTCGCTTCGTCCTTATGCCATTCCAATTCGCTCCAGTTACCTTAAAAAAAAAAGCTCCAATGAAACCAAAGAGAAGCGGCATCCTACCATAAGGATCAGTGTTCTTCCCCATTCGTACAATAGTATATGATGACTTGATGAGTCAATGTTACAATACCAAGCAAACAAAAATCGAACAACCTTTTTTTTTTCTGTACAGACTAAAGAGGCAAAGAGCTACCCCTAACACGTTGTCTGCAAATCACTTCATTACATCATTCCGACATAGGAAAAAAAAACTATGAACAGCTCTACTTACAAACAACCCATTTACATGTACAGACACAGCCAGGGCTGCAACTCTGTCAGCACATTGTCACGCAAATCGTGCTTCCTACAAGAACAAAACAAGAAAACAGACATTCTTGCAAGGTCCATTAGTTAGCACAAGGGAAAGCTGGGGTGTGGGTGACCTTCGGAATGTAGCCGATTCTCATCAAAATGCACACTGGGTGCAGGTGACATTAAGAATGTAGCCGATTCTCATCAAAATGCACACTCTAAGAATCTAAGGTCTGAATTTTAGCGACAGAATAGTTCTTCCTTTCATCAGTCTGCATCTTCATGTAAAACCTGGAAGAATTGTAGAACTGTTCCATGGAGGCAACTAAACACCAACCGTGGAGCATGAGGCCATCCGGGTCTGCAAAACCAAGCCTGTTGCAGTGGTATTACTCAACTCTTGATAATTGTCCCTTTCCAAAAAGACTCACGGCAAGCGATGAAGTTTCCTGGCAAAACTGATAGCAAGCATGGAAAGAATGGTGTAATCCATCCATCACATGTACTGTCAAAGCTGCCCGCAGAATTCACCTGGCTCTGCATTCTAGTTCTCACAGGCACCAACCTAAACAGTGAACTTCTGAATGTTATTACCTTTGCTGCAAGCTTTGCCGTTAGGAATGGCCAGAAGTTGTGGAACATCCAGGCCATCGTTCCTTCCAGAGCTACTGCTGCTGCCAGAACATTCAGTATGATCCTTCTCAAATTGCCCTCCTCTGACAGTCTCCTTCCTCAAGTCTGGGAAGTTCAAAATAAGCGACTCAGCAGCATGCTGAGCATCAGGAACACTGGTGGTTCGTCGGTGTGTTTTTGCCCTCGGAGTAGATGGGCAGGTCCTGGAATCCTTTGTGGAAGGCGCATTTGGATCATAAGGATGTGCAGCTAGATAAGATAGTGCAGTGACAACATCTCCTATTAGTGGCCGAGATGCTGCTTGCTCCTGCAAACACATAGCTGCAACAGCTAAAGCCTGGTACAAACCCCTTTTGGGGTACTGACCTTGCAGCGATGGATCAGCAAGTTGGCAGAACTTCCTTCGGTCTCTGAAAAGTGGACGAGCCTGCAAATTTTGTGGAGATCAGACACTTAACAGGGCATTAGCCTCCCTAAACCAAATGAATTGAATAACTTGGTGCAGTTAAACCTACCCATGCAACAAGATTTTGCTCCCCTGAAGGCTGGGTGTGATCGATTGCTTTGCGGCCTGTAATAAGTTCAAGGAACACAACACCAAAGCTGTAAACATCAGACTTTAATGTCAACTGTCCTGTCATGGCATATTCAGGAGCGCAATATCCATATGTTCCCATAACTCGTGTTGATACATGAGTTTTGTCACCAACTGGACCAAGTTTCGCAAGCCCAAAATCAGACAGCTTAGGGTAGTAGTCTTCACCCAGAAGAATATTTGATGATTTGAAATCTCTGTATATGACAGGTGGATTTGCCTTATCATGAAGATACTCCAGACCCTTCGCTGCACCAGCAGCAATCTTCATCCTTGTATTCCAGTCAAGAGGTTCCTTATCTGGTGGACCTATCAAGAAAGTGATGTCATGAGTTACAAAAGAGGAAATATAGATGGCAGTGTCTAGATATTGCTATGGATGTCTCAGCAGCAACAAAACACTGATGGTAGAGAATACTGTAGCTATGATCTTTCACGTTTGAATGTAGAAAATTACAAATCATTTTTTAAAATACTAGCATTTTGGATCCTTGGGAAATCTTCAATTCATGATCTATTTAGCAATTGCTATAATATAGTCCAACTTACCAAACAGATGATTTTCTAGTGATCCCAACAACATATATTCATAAACTAGGAGGCGCTGGTCACCATCTGCGCAATAGCCAATTAATCTGACCAGATTATGATGGTGCAAGAGACTTAGCATGAGAACCTCCACAAGAAATTCACGATTTCCCTGAAAACCATTTCTATCAAGTTGCTTCACAGCAATGACCTAGGCAAGATTGAAGATGATGAAGGTGTCAGGCAGTCAACCAATTAGAACACTCAGGGGATTTCTCCCTTTTCTTGTTAATGAGACTTGTATCCAAATTTGCTGTGTACAGAAATTAGAACACAAAATTAGCAAATGTTAGCAAACCTGTCCATTTTCCATGTGTCCTTTATACACACGACCAAAGCCACCTTCTCCCAACAGGCAATCTTTCCTGAAATTCTTGGTGGCAATAGCCAACTCCCGGAAAGTGAATATCTGTGTCGGGCCATGTGCAGTGTTTCCTCCTCTGCGAACAGGTACAGAATCTTCCTTCCTGGAGCTCGAAGCACGTGAATTTGATCGAACTGATCCATTGGTAAGACAAAAGTCAGCATATACATCCTCACTAATGATGCTTACGCTTTCATTTCATCAATATAGATAGATCACACAGCTCAGACATACAGAAAAACAGGGACAGAGAAATGGATCAGGATGCTACTTGCGAGATTCCTAGACCTATCACAACATTCAATTTATTATTGATTACTCCACTGTTGCATCCACGCATTCTGTGTGGTATTAACACACTGTATAGTGAAATTGGTGGAGAAGGCATGGTACTACTACAGGGTTGCACCCACACATTCAGTGTGGTATTAATAACACTCCTAATGTATTACAATTTCCTACCTAGCTTTAAATTGCTAAATACTTTCAATCAAACAAGAAATTGTTGTAAATAAAGTTATGTATGGTTGAAGGTAATTGGAGATGGAAACAAACTCTAGGATTCTCTCCAACAGAAATGTCAGACTCAGACAGCTCACATCAACATAAGTTTTGCCTTATGCTTCGATTTGTAATATGAGTAGCCATGTGTATGATAAAAACTTGAAAGCTAATAATATAATCACCTTCTAGGAATTTGACTAGCATCTTCATTAGTTCTGCATTTCAATGCCACTGAGAAAAATTAACCCAAGTGGACCATCAAGTGCTCTTGGCATTTAAAACTTCCATAAATTTTTCTGACAATTTTTTTAATGTAAGAGATATCTCGGTCTGCTGATGGGTAACAAAATGCAGCAGCCACACAACAAACAAATGAACAATAGCTTGCCTTGAAATCAACGATAAGTCCCGCAACTAAACTTTGATACGTGTGTGGAACTAGTCACTTGCCCCACTAGCCACACAAAGAGTGAACCCGACTTGAAGCAAGCTCAAAGGAAGCCGTATTCAGTCAGACAACACGTGTACAGAACACATGGAACCATTGCTGTTTGGTTTGCTCGAGATAGAATTCCATAAACGAAATTATTGTAACCGCAGGCTTCACCATGGAAATTTCCTTCCCTTCCAGGCTTCCACTCCACCTCTTGAGAAAAAGTCAAAAGCCAAATTTAAAAGGAGTGGTGCTTTTATACCCCTTTTACCACTATCTGAGCAAACAATGGTAGTAACATAGTAACATTCGCATATGTAAAACCATGAATTACTTATAACGATCAATTAACAATCGGGCTAACATTCTGCTAGCAAAATTTGTCCATAAAAAAAACAATACACAACTATTACCCTCAGTTCCTTGTTTACTTCGTTGAATCAACAGCTCAAGCTGCGTATTTGTTATTGTTACTACTAAGTAAGCAGCTCTGCCTCTGCTGCAAACAAAACGAAAAGAATCCAGCCTTTATCCCTCGCATAAAAAAAAATTTAGCCTTTGTCGCACACAACTACATGCCTAGAACAGCGAATCAGTAACCGCGAGTAGCAAAAACATCTGTAGCTGACCGAACAGAGTAGAAGCGGGATCACAAAACTATCAGAGCTCAGCTCTTGCAGTTTCCGCCAAAATTGGACAAGTGCGCAGCAGCACAAGACACGGGGTTTACCTGGTGCCGCCTTTGCCGAAGACCGGGGGGTCGGCGAGAGCGCAGCCAAGCTCTTGGCCTCCTTCCCCGACGAACCGGAGCACGGTAAGCAGCTCATCTCCCCGTTCCTGAACACAGACACACAGTTCCTGCGAATGCCAGCCAATCCACCGAGAAATCCAGCTCAAGACTCGTCCTTTCCCCTCCACCCGCCGGACAATCTCTCCCGTGAAACCAGCTGAATTTTGGGAGATTTCCGGCCGCCCCGCCGGTGAGAGAGAGAGAGAGAAAGGGGAGAGGGAAAGTCAAGACTGGAGAGGCGTAATAATAAACAAAAAGCGGAACTTCGGGATGGTAGCAAAGGTCCAAGCTTTGGTTGGCAAATTTGGGTGTTTTATAGTGCGGTTGAAATGTTCCTCGGGAAGGAATTGGGTATTTCTATTTCGTACCCCCCAGTTGAGAGTTGAGGTGGTTGCGTTGTCATCTCTCAATCAAATGGGTTGGGTTGGGCTCGAGAAAACAACTGTAATAAAGATATATCTACCTTTTTCTCTCCTATATGTTTATTGAGCAAACACTTAAGATTTGTTTGGTTAATTTCAAATGTAAAGAGATTGAGAAGATGATTTTGCAGGAGAAATTTGGTCATTTTATTCTAAAAAAGGAGATGACATTAGTAACCATATGCATGTTATTTGCTCTGAATAATATAAAGTTCATCATCATCGTATTGGGTTGTGTTCTCTCCCTTTCCTCTTTTTTTCCCCCCAAAATGTCAACCTAGATTAAAGTAAACGAGGGTGACGTGAACAAGAATAAGCTCAAACACTATTTTCTCCTGAACATTTATGTGATACGGCTGCAGAGTTGGTTTTCGATCAGTTTGGGCGCCGGACAGAAATGTCGATGTCACATTGTCACTTGTCGTTTGTAACTGTGATGAGAGTTCCATCCTAAAATATCTATCACTTTCACTTTAAACAATTTTGATAATATATATATTAAAAATATTAATATTAATATATTTAATAATATAAATATTATACGTATTTTTTATAAATCAAATCGAACTTATGTCATGAACATGCAACAATAAATATTATAGGACAAAAAGAGTATGAATTAGGAGTTAGGACACATGCAAAAGGTCAAACTAACGTGTTCTATATGCTTGTTTGATTAAGTCTGGTATAGTGTTCTATTATATCGACGGGCTATGTGTACATGCAGATGCTAGGTATGTATTCTCGATTGTATTGTATACTTGTATGATAGGGGGCCACTATTATTAGAGATTAAATAATAGTGTTTGATATAGGACTCTATCATGAACTTCCCTAGGTCAATTTGGTTTTGTATATTACGTGCTCTCATAGGCTATTTTAGTTTTTTCGAGTAAATATAGCTTTGTTATGTATTTAGAAACACATTATGTCTATATATATATATATATTTCTTGGATTTTCTTCTCGAACATTTTTTTTTAATTTTAAACCAAGACCGTATCAAAACGAAGAAACATTTCTCATTTTTTGAACTATGAAACCATAAACCAAGAAGCCGTTGTGCAAGGAGCTTATGGGCCTTTCTTCTCACCCCCACGATTCCTCTTTCGTACCTCACTTCATTTTTCACGCAAATGTGCCTTCCTCCTCGCCATCCTTGTGTCTCCCAGTTAGAAGCTCTACCCATCACTTCTACATCTTTGCTCATCGCCCCCCTTCTGCTCGACTTCCCCCGAGTTGCTGTCCTCTCATTTGCCTCTACCTCCCCATGGGGTGGTCGTCGTCTCGTCTGTTGCCTCCTCGCCAAATCCACCAATGAGCTCCCATCACCCTTAATCTAGTGAATGAGCTCCTATAACCCCACCCCACACGCTCCCTTTTATAAAAACTAAAAAAAGTGAAAATGATTCTAATTTTGGAACCAGGTGACTAGGTGAGTGTGTATATATCTAGCTAGGTAGATCATCCGCGTGAAGTGGAGCATGCTTGGAATTCTTACCAGGCTCACCTTGCCTCGCCAAAACAACCTCTCTAATTTGTGGAGCAAAAGCAAGACCATATTTTGAGGCATACGGAGTACTCCCTCTGTCTCTAAATAACTGTCGTTTGCGGTTCCCAAAAAAACTTCTTTAACTAAATATATATTAAACAATATTAATATTTATACTACATAATTAGTATTGTTAGAAAGATCTTTGAATCTAGTTTTTTAACAAAATTATTTAAAGATGCAAATTTTGCACATATTTGATACAAATCAAGTCAAATTTGTGACACGAACACCAACGGCATAGTTATTTAGGGACGGAGGGAGTACATGCTCATTGATTCCATGCGGAAAAACTTGATGCCACATAGGTATCAATTTTTAGTTTTATCTTACTTCGTGTTTTTGTAGGAGGAAGAAGAAAAAATAACTTTATTTGTGAAATTGTTGTAAAAATAATAGATACTTTAACAAAAGAAGAAAAAAAACAGCTCGTTATACCAAACATGTACATGGCCTAAGGTAGCACGCACGCCCGCAGCCGTAATGGGGTCGATCACGCTTGTGATGCCGAAGAGGTCTGAGGTCGCTTTCGGAGTTTGAGAGTAGGGCCCCGTTTAGATGGAACCCAAAAACAAAAATTTTTCAAGATTTTCCGTCACATCGAATCTTGCGGTACATGCATGGAGTACTAAACGTAGACAAAAAAAAAAACCTAATTACACAGTTAATCGAGAAATTGCGAGACGAAACTTTCGAACCTAATTAGTCTATAATTGGACAATTTTTACCAAATAACAACAAAAGTGCTACAGTAGCCAAAAGCCAAAAAATTTTGGATCTAGACGCGCCCTAGATAGCCGGCCACCCGTCGTCCCTAGCTAGCTCGGAAGCCTCTGACTATAGGAATGGAGCAGGTCGGCCAACCTCTAGTGTTTGGCTGGTTCGATCTCGATCGATCATGTGCCTGCCCTGCTGGCTGCCTCGTCCCAGTCACAGGATCTTGCATGCGGGGCCCGCGGGATATGCTCAGCAGCTGATGACATGCTAATCACGACGCCATGATTATTACCACGTACTCCTCTACTATTACGTATAACGTATATGTACGTAGTTTTCATAATTATCCGTTACAGTAGCTAGCTGCCTAGCTAGCTTGCTGGAACCCGGTGATGTACACTTGTACGTAGGTGTCGTTTCTGGATACATACGGATGGTTCCAGAAGAAAGGCTAATAATTGCCGCAACCGCAATGCATCCTGCAGGCATGTCGTTCGTTGCCATGCGCGTGATAGAGATCGAGAAGGGGAAAAAAAAAACAGTCTCTGACTGGGTTAACCAAAACAAAACCTCAGAGCAGATATATAGTACTCCGTATATTGTTTGTGTGCTAGCTTTCGTTTGGAATCGGCCGGGCGGGCCGGAACACGCGTACGGATACGGTTAATAATGCCAGTGCGTGCGACGGACGCGTGCGCGTTCACGGTAACACACTAACACATCAGTGTCGTCGTCGCGAGTGTGCCTGCGCCGTGCGCGGCAACGCTAGCTCCACGCGTGCTATTCCTCCTCCGACGCCGGCGTGAGGAAAGCTAGCTAGTCGTCGCCGTCGCCGCCGCCGCCGCTCTCGAACAATAATCTCCATTTCGTTCGAGAAAGAAGAACGTAATAATACACAGTATTTATTTATTTTTAGAATTATACAGTTTATTTATCTCCTCGTGCTCGACCGATCGTGCTAGCTGTACATGTGACATACAGACAGCAGTCAGCAGACTGACCACTTGAAGAAACAGTGCACCGATGAGCCAGTGACGCGTCGGTGTAGACGTGGCCAGTGACGCTAGCTGCCTTTTTGTTGGCGGCCTTTTTGTGGCGACCGACGACACTTCACTATTTGGTGGCGGCCTTTTTGTTTGGACAGATCCGCAGGCCCAGTACTACATTCAACCCAATACATGGGCCAAAACCGAGGGCAGACCACACGGGCCCTGCTAGTCCAAGCACCAGCGCGCTGGCAGGACCCGCCAGCTCAGCCCACAGAGAGATCCGCGGTCCAGTTCAGTCCAGTCCACCACCGACCGGCAGTGTGCTGCGGAAGGAAGCCTCGCCTCGTACTTATGTCGTCCTCGCAGTCGCCGGAGCCCTGCACGCCGGGGACGCCCTCCCCGGTCCTCAGCGTCCGCATCGTCTCGCTCGACTACTACATGGCGCCGCCCCTCCCGGGCTTCGGCTTCTCCCGCAGCCCCTTCCACGGTCTACGCTCTTCCTCTCCTTCATCCTCCGTCGGCCGACCTGTCCTGTCTCGCGCTGAATTTCGCTCGCTGCGTGCTTACCCTGCAGGAGAGGAGGTGGAGGAGGTGCCGGTGGTCAGGATCTACGGCTCCACCCCCGCGGGCCAGAAGACTTGCCTCCACATCCACCGGGTGCATACCACCCAGCTTCTTCTCTCCCAACGTCCTGTCTCTGTACTTTTTTTTTTGCCCCAGAGTCTTTCGGTGCTCGTCTCGCATCGCATGGCGCCCGTGCCACGGTTCGGGTGTGTGATTCCCCCTGTCTGGATTTGAATTTGAAAATTTGGAGGGAACTTGCTCTGTGTACCGACCGCACCAAACTGGAACTGTCTAGGATGCTGTTGCTTGGGTTGGGTCCATCAGTATCTCGTGGTCATTCCATTTGACGATTTAGGTTGGTGGCTTGTTCGTTACCTGTACGGCTGTACTAACTTTTTCTAGCTAACTTTTCATGGTATGGATCCGTCAATTCTAGCTCAGTGCCCATGCATTCCCTGCTAACCTTTTCTAGCTCAGTGCCCATGCATTCCCTGCTAACCTTTTCTACTGAATGGCCGGCCTGGGCTGAAATTCAGGCATAACTTCAGATTATCCTGACTGTCAGACGATGATCCGTTCTCGCCTCTTGTACATGGAATCCATAATGTGTGATGTATATATACTTCCGTTGTCCACCTACATATTCCCTGTGATTCATCACAAGCAGTTTCATCAGTACCTGATTGTTTCAACTAGTTTGTAATTATCTA
This sequence comes from Microstegium vimineum, assembly GCA_022036555.1. NCBI lineage: Eukaryota > Viridiplantae > Streptophyta > Magnoliopsida > Poales > Poaceae > Microstegium > Microstegium vimineum. Next base: position 1,601,430 of record CM039141.1, read on the forward strand.
CTCTCTTTGGTGTTCAGGTGCTGCCATATTTTTATATACCTTGTCCGGAGGAGCTGCTCTATAATCTAGAAAAAGGTGATTTGTAGCTTGTTACATGTGCACCCCTTGTACAGATTGGAGACAGCTTATGCTTTTTAATGTTTTCATGCTACTTATTATATCATTTCTTGTTTTATTGTACATGGTACTTATAAATAAATTTATTAGATACAGTACCTCAAACTTGAAATTGTAAATCCATTTTCATGCAGGTTCTTACTGAGAGTTTCTTATGGCCTAGTCATGAGATTTTAAGTAGTGTTTTTTAATTATCTTTTCAATAAGCATGATTTGAAATAACTTATTTTGATGTCTTAACTTATCTCATATTTAGGTGTCTCATAGGTATAACATACATGTTAGTTTTCATGTGCTGGACCTTGTCAAAGAATGCCATTCTTGACTAGTTGATTAATACACCCCTTTCATCTATTCTTTAGGTGATTCATATATAACTGGTCTCTTGAGTGACCTTGAGAAAGCTTTGCAGGTATTCTAGAGTCCACTTGTTTTATATGCTGTGTTCTTTCTCTTTTTGTGTGCATCATTGTTTTATTGCAGGCCCGTGGTCCATCAAAACGGAAGCATGTGCATGGATGTAACCTTGTTAGAGCAAAGAAGTTGTATGGCTACCATTCGTCCGAGGAGCTTTTTATGAAGATCTATCTGTATCCACTGTTTACTCATTTTCATAAACCCAACATTGCTTCTACAAATGTGTATGCTAGTGAACATTACTTACCACATCTTTTTCTATCCCGTATCGAGGGGATTTAGAAATTTTGAATATAGCTTGCTCCACTGTTTCATCACCAAGCAAATCAACAAAAAATGTGTCGAATTAGAGTTAATGCTTTGGTCATTTGGCCCACGTCTTGAATTGTAATAAGTGTCTTGCTTGTCCAGACCAAAATGGTGTCACATAAATCTTCTATTGCTGATGTAATTTTGGGGGTATCACGTCTGCAGCCTTATATAGTGGTGTTTTAATTATAAAAATTTATTATGCAATTGTCTTTCTTGATCTAGTTTCTAGATATTACCCTCATGAAGTTTCTCGAGCTGCTTCCCTTGTGTTGGTAAGTTGTAATGTTGGAAAGTTCATTTGTCTTTGGAGAGCTAAATAAGTCCAAAGTGAATGGATTTGTGTTTCATTTTTCTTATTTATTTTTTAGAAAGTACTTGCTTTTGCAATTTATTATTTGCTTATTAAGGAGGCATATATGAACCGTATTTACATATTATTGTTCTTTCCACCTCATTGGATCTTTTCCATTAATTATGCACTAGCAGTTACACCACTTGTCCACTTTAAGGGCAGTAGTGACTAGTGGAACTTGTATCTTTGTGGTGAACAATCTTGTGTCACTGGTCTTCACCATTTGACCTGAAAGCATGCCCTTAGTTTGTACCTATATTTTGTGTGGTGTGAACCCATGAGTTTGTTAACTTTTCATGGTATGGATCCGTCAATTCTGTTCTCCAACAATCTCATACTTGGCTACTGTGGTTTATGCTAGCATGGCTGACAATATTTTCCTCTTGTTCAAAACTATTGGCTAATTATTAGTGGAGCATGCTAGTGTTTTACTGTGCCCTTCAATGGAAAATCTTATTGTGAAAAAGTTTTGAAATTCTCTTTCATGGTCTGATTTAAAGCTATTTGATTTCAGAGTGGTGCTGTTTCTAATAGAGCATTTCAGCCTTATGAATCTCACATTCCATATCTTCTTCACTTTTTGGTAAGCACAATGATTTCTTGTCATAGTGCATGACATGGTGCTACAAGTTTGTTTATTTAATGATTATTTCTGTTGAATTTATGTTTTAGGTTGACTACAACTTGTATGGAATGGGACATATACATGTCAAAGGCTTCAAGTTTCGTCCTCTATTGCCAGATGATTTTCATCCTAAGTCATCTCTTCGCAGGAAGGTGGATTGTTTTACTGCTTTAGAGCTCAGATATACTATAGCTCTGTTAAGAATGCAGTTCTAGTTCTGTCCTTAGTCAAACTATCTAAACTTTTGTCAAAATATTCCATGACAAATCTAATGATACTTATTTGGTATAATATTGATCCTTTGTTGTAAAAGTTGATCAAACTCTAGATGATTTGACTTGGTACTTTGCTAGATCTGCATTCTTTTCTGGACAGAGGGATTATTTGTTTATGTTGTAATATTCATTTTATTCGAGTTCAGACTTTATTCTTTGTTCGTACTAAAAACTTTATTTTTTTTCTTTTGGATTGACAATGATAGTCAGATATTTCGGAAATAAAAAGTCCAACAGTTTGGATATCTTCAACAGTATCACATTCTTCTATCTTGGGCAGTTCTGCCCCTTTGCATCACTTGGGTGGAACCAATTTGAGCTTTGCTATTCGACAGAGTTCTTCAATGCTTGAAGCTGATTCAAGAGTAGAAGGTCTGGCTATCACATTCTAGCACTATTGTTTGGTAATATCCTTAAGATGCATTATAAATTTCAGTTTCACCTTCAGGCATCCTAAATGAGAAATATAAGATGTACACTTCTCTTTCTCAAACAAGAGAAGATACAAAAATGGTTCAGTCACTTGTAGCAATTTGGGAGGTATGTTTTCTACTTTGTTTGTGTACATGTTCTATGAAATGTTAAAAACTGTTAAACCTCTATGTTGTTATGTTCAGGAAGTGGAACGATTAAGACTGTTGGAGGAAACAAAATATGCTGATCTGGGTAGACCTTTAAGGGAACAAGTTCTTAAAGATTTTCTTCATGGTATTAAGTATGAGAGTGCCCTTTCTGTGTTGGTTTCACAAGAAGGGCCACATCACAAAGTTTCTACCATAGAAGAGTCTGAAAGACTAGAAAGGTGCTTGAAATCATTGACTGATATTATTGGGACTGTTACATTCTCACAGGATGACTACTGTGGTAATATTGATGTTGGTAATTCTGCTGATGTACAAAATGACAAACCCAATGCAAGTATTTGCTCAGGGTCATTAGAACATAACATGCAGATTATATCTCCAGAGAGAAACAGTGAATATCCCGTGTCCTCATCTGTACCCCAAAGAACATTATCTCAGTTATCTGATGAAGGTGAAAAGGTAGTTCCCACTCCTCAGATATTAGTTACATTGTCCTGGTTTGCTTCAAATCACAGGCAGTTGTTGAGTTTGTTAGAGTATATTAGGAATATCTCTATATTAGGTAGATTATGATTGCATCCATATCCTACCATATCTGTAGGGAATATCTCTATATTATGTAGATTAGGATTGCATCCGTATCCTACCATATCTGTAGGAGAGGCCCCTTGCCCTCCAAGTCATGTACTCCTATATATACAGCCCCAAGGCTTAAGCTAATACATTCATCGCATTATACACCAGTTCGGTTATTCTATATGGCATCACGAGTTTAGGCTTTTGAGATCCTAGGCCAATCCTTCCGCTGCCTCTCGCCGCACCGCTGCGGCCCGCCCATCCAGCCATCTCCCACGGCACGCGTCCAGCGCGCCCCCTCGATGGCCCTCTAGCACGCCCCCGGGGAGATCGTTCCATGATCTCTGCCGGGGGCAGCGCCCTCGTTTTCAGCAGCGGATCCCATTGATCCGCTCGCCATCCCCGTCCAGCGTCAAGCAGCAGCAGATCGCAGCGTACCTCGCCATCCGCCATGGACGCCGTCGATGACAACATGCTGTTGTATCTTTTTTTTTGTTTCGCCCGATCAGAGATTGGGATTGCGTCCCCCACCGCCCGTCAACCTGGTGCCTGTACGTCGGTGTCGACTTCACCGGCTCCTTCCTCGTCTTCGAATGTGCGGCATGACGACATGGATGGTGCTCCAGGGGACGCCCATCTGCACTGCCCTCCTCGTCGATCGCCTGCACATCGTCCCTCGCCGGCTCTTCGTCGCCTCCACCGATCAGGACGTCTCCACCAATTTCGTCCACCGTCGTCTCGCCTCACGCATACCCGGTCTGATCAGCCGATGTGCGTGATCCACCCGGTTCCAGTGACGTCCATTCTCGTACTGCGCACAACTTCACCGAGTACAGAGGGTTGCCGTTGCTTCGCCTCTTCTGGCAGCAACATGGCACCGGTCGTGGTCTCCTCAGCCGTTGCAACCTCACCGCCGCCAACCATGTCCACGACCTCGTCGTCGACAATGTGTTGTTGCGCCCCACGCGCATGGTCTTCATCAAGCTGTTTGAGTTCTGCATCGTCTTAGTACTGTTGCTGCTACCCCACGGATGACCTTGCCTTGTGCCGGGATCATCCACACCTCCTTGCTTCGTCTAGCACAACCACGTCACCAACGTCGTAGCCTCATCCCCGTCTACTACGTCTACTCCGGCAAGCAGGCTGCATCGACACCTTCTACCTCGTCGTTCTTCTGCACCTACGACTGCCATGAAGGCCTACTCTGCTAGTCCCTCAGACAATGACGAATGTGGTTGTGCATTCTCCCTTGCACGTCCGGTATTGGCAACACCGGTGCGTGCCTTCGTCCCCGAGGCGTTCGCTGGACCTGGCAAACCCGGCGCATGTCTCGCCATGGCGGCCTTGACTGCATCATCGGCATCGACCTTCTCCCCCGACAACTGCCTGATGTGTCACCGTCTTCCTCTATGGCGCCATCTTGTGCGCCTGCGGCTTATACGGCTACCTCGACTTCGGCGTCCTCGACTACTACGTCGACCACGACTATCCTATGCACGACAACTTCAACTACGGCTATTCGCCCTCACGCTTGGTCTACCCCGACATGGCACAAAGGGCTACCATCTGCTTGAGCAACCTTGTGGGTTTCCACTCCAGCCACAGCATCTGCGTAGCACTGACCGTTGTGACTGCGGGGGGATGATGGCTTGCCGACTTCTCTCCAGTCTCACCGTCTGCGACGCTCCCACTGTGACTGTGGGGGGATGTTAGAGTATATTAGGAATATCTCTATATTAGGTAGATTAGGATTGCATCCATATCCTACCATATTTGTAGGGAATATCTCTATATTAGGTAGATTAGGATTGCATCCGTATCCTACCATATCTGTAGGAGAGGCCTCTTGCCCTCCAAGTCATGTACTCCTATATATACAGCCCCAAGGCTTAAGCTAATACATTCATCGCATTATACACCAATTCTGTCATTCTACAGAGTTGTTCTCTACTGTAAACAAAGGCAAAACAGAGAGTATAGAGTAGTATATACAGGGTCAAACTAATTTTTCCTACAAGCTTATGAAGGTCACATAAATTGTTTATTAAGTTGAAGATTTACAAGTTTTGGTTGCTGTTCCTGGTTCTTGTTGCTCCTGCCCTGGGCAGTCCCAGAAGGGATGCACAAGAAGGGAGAAGCTAAAAACAACAACAAAAAGTTTGGATGCTACATGATAGTATGATACAACACTCAATTGTCATTTCTGATCCTATTATTCTAGTTGGCCTGAATTTTTCACTTTATTGAATCACATGTCTCTTTCGTAAGCATCTACTTTTGTTATTTATCAATTGAACTCCTTGCCTTCTTGGAATTGCTATTTTGTAGCATGTGGATGCTGAAGCTCTTGGACTTTTAAGCTGGTTGGCCTCTTCACAAGCTGCAGAGGAACCAACAACTGACGTTGAATTAATTAATGAAGTCATCCTCAGTCCTTTGTTTGCCAAGAAGTCCATTGAAGTTGCTTTGGAGTCGGCTCACTTGGATTTTGATAGCGCTTCTCAGCAGGAGTGTCAGGATATTCTTGATTCAGTTGACCCCGTCAGGGCAGCAGAAGAACCAAATATACATACATCTTACCTTGATTCTGTGAAGTCCAATTCTGCTGCTTCGCCGGGCAATACTATTCCTCAGGTTGATGGGTCATCTGATGAGAAACCAAAAGTCTCTCAGGAATATGATAGAAGTAAGGTCACTAGGAAAGCAGTAGTATCACCAAGTTACACATCTACTAAGAATCCTTCAAAATCAGCCAGTAAGCGTGCAGGAACTGAACATCTCTGGGATTCTTTGCCTCTTTCCAGAAAAAAGCGGCAACATGGAGATGCTGATGATTCATGCAGTGCAATGCCATCACAGAAGGACTTAAGTGCATCTAACAAGAGTAAAATTGATAAGGACTATCATGATACCATAGGCAGCACTGACATGGAATCTTCTAGTTTTTTTAGGTGTACATGATTCAGTTTGTCATTCTGTGAGGGATTTGATGAGGCGGAGGAGATCTTTTCGGCGTGAGCAGTTGGAATTTGGTTGTTCTGGAGCTGCAACATGCACCAAGGATAAAGAGAGCAAAACTGTGAATTCTGGGGATTGGAATTTCATGATTTCACAAGTGATATCCCAAACTTAGCACTGACACGGATGGCATTTGTTCAGAAGCCTCCATTGAAGAATGATGCATGTTCTGGTTTGGAGTGCCCTTCAGGCTGTGAGCAACGTGGATGTAAGTACCCAACACATCTTTATGTTATCTCGATGAATGATGCTACATTAGCACATTTTGTTAAATGCACATAGACCAAAGCATTGGGATATGAAATAAACCTTGTATTGATGAACAAAATATATGCCTTGTATTCAAATGGAGGGAGTACTGCCTTGGTACCACTATTTTTGTTAGAATATAAATCAACATCCTAACAAACTTATGCTTTTATGAAAGTGCTATTCAAGATAAATCTAGGCGTATGATCTTCAAGTTTATAAACTAAATACTTTATAAAGTATTTGTAATCAAAGTTTTAAAAGTTTGACTCAAACCTTTCCAAAACGTCAAGTATTTGCGAACTAGAGGGGGCATCTATAGCCCAAGGACTGCTATTATTTTTATCCATATAATTTGCAGAGAAAGGTGTATTAGATTGTAATGCCTATGGGTACCATCATTATGCAACATCCTCATTGTTTCCTTGCAGGTAGAAGTCCTAGGCCTTTAGGTCTGTGGACATCTTGATAACTAATTATTGCTTCCCCTTGGGAGCAGCTTGGACTGTCAGCCAAATCCAATGGGACGCTTGCATTGCATATTAGCACATATGAACTTGTAGTTGTGCCCTGTGGTCCTGTTTATCAATATGTTACATCACCCGAGCCTTGTTCTACCACAGCATAATCTCTCTTGGAATGCTAGTATCCCTCATACTATAATGTTGTAAGGCACACCATAAATTTGTATACATTTTGTTCTTTTTCAGCTGAAAAATTGGGAGTAGCTGATCTCCTTCCATTTTTCAATCAGAATACGAAAGAGAATAAGCAAAATGAATCATTTCAACATATCGGAAGCAGTGACTTTACAGGGGGTGTATTGGGTGTCCCAACTCATTTCCAAAATGATGGATCAGCCTTATATTTGCTGACACATGCACTTTCACCGCCATCTGCAGGAGCTGTGGGCCATTGGCTAACCCAACAATCTAGTTCCAGCATTTTCTTGGGTATTCAAGCTTTCCTGCATAATTTTGTTGTCATACTATGGTACCATTGTACAAATTAATTTTAATGTGTTTCTGTATATGTTTCAGATTATACCAACTATGATGAGGGAGTCCCAGCTGATAAGGAAGAGGCACACGGTTCTACTTTATCACGGAATTCTCCTACCAGATTAACTAATACTAAGGAGAATTCTGCAAAAAAAATTGTTGTGCACGGAGATGTGATTGAATCGGCTCTATCTAACAAAGAAAGCAAACATTTGGACGAATGGCATGATTTTTCCCAGATATCAGCTGGAAATGAGAAGGATAAGCTCACTCCTCTCAGTCAAATTGGATTTCATGACCCTGCTAGTATCGGTGGTGGACAACAACTGAGTATACTTAGCATGGAGGTTCTACTTCATTCTTTTCTCTTCAGTTCCCAATAAATATACTGTCTTTTCTTCATTCATTGATGGATCCAGTGGGATAGTTTATTCACTGCAGACCAACCAACAAAAATTCTATTTCTTATCAGTCATGAAAGTTTGACTTGCTAATGACTAAAGGACAAACTTATCAGTCATGAAAGTTTGATTTGCTAATGACAAATAGACAAATTGTTAAATAGGAGTATTTTAAATGCTTGGGTTATCAGCAAAAGTAGAATGCACTTCTTGATATCAAGCTTCTTTTCACTGTAAACAGGTTTTAACAGAAAGCAAAGGAGAGCTGTGTCCTGATCCACGGTTTGATGCCATTAATGCTGTATCTTTGGCCATCGAAGATGATGCTGACAGTACTGTTGACGTTCATGTGTTTATACGTGACAACAATGTCAAATCACATAGGAGGTCTGAAGCCACTTGGGATTTGATCTTTTTCATTTTGGATGTTAGATGGCAGCTATTTTCTATCTTCAATTTTCTTTCTAAATTTAACATGTCAGTTGTCACTGGTATCAAAACTCAGTTTACAGACTCTGGCCAGGAGCCAGGAGCTGGAGGCTTGTAGGCAGTTACCAGCCAACCCCTGCCAAACGATTGACTCCCTTAGAATATGGATGAGTGAGATTGACAGGACATATTGACTGACTAGGATGGTGACAATGGCAACTGATGTATGTTGCCTTATATATAAATGATCTATTGTAGAATTTCTTGATTCGATCAGAAACAGTGTGTGCTTCCTTGTGTTGGCTTGTGATATTTTCTTTTCTTACATGCTCATAGACCCCAATGTCTCAAAATTCTTTCTTATATATGCAGAAATCTGGATGGTATTGCCAGCTGTCTTCCCTGAAGAAAAGGACCTTTTGAACAATCTTATCAGTGCAGTATGTTCAATTGATCCAGATATCTTAGTCGGATGGGAGATTCAGTTAGGATCTTTAGGATTTCTTGCTGAAAGAGCTGCTTATCTGGGTATAGGCTTACTGAAAAGAATTTCAAGAACACCACCGCATGAGTTGAATCATCCACCTAAGATTCCAGTTGATAGCTCTAGTCAGGTGCTTTCTGAAACATCTTCTGCTGATGATATTATTGATGATGTCAGTGAGAATGATTGGAGCCATACTCATGCGAGTGGTATACATGTTGGTGGAAGAATTGTGCTTAATTTATGGCGTCTCATGCGTGCAGAAGTTAAGCTTAATAATTACTCCCTTGAAGCTGTAGCTGATGAAGTACTGAGGCGAAAAATACCACTGATACCAAGCAGGATATTGAACCGATTGTTTGCAACAGGTCCTAGGCGAGGAAGACACCGATGCATAGAATACATTAGCAATAGAGCTAGAATCAACCTTGAAATAATGAATCAACTGGACCTGGTAAACTGAATTTCCTCCATGGTATTCTTGCTTGGTATTTTTTGTTAATACCTCAAACTTTTGGATTGTCCTAATGTTGACCTGGCATGCAGGTGAATCGAACATCTGAACTTGCTCGTGTATTTGGTATTGATTTCTTTTCTGTTCTTTCTCGAGGATCTCAGTATCGTGTTGAATCTATGCTCCTGAGACTGGCTCATACACAGAACTACCTTGCAATTTCCCCTGGAAATCAACAGGTGCATTTTCTTGCCACCTATCAATTTTGGATTTTCTTTATTTTTCTTTAGATATACTGTAGTTGCTGATTACCCAATTTTGAGCCTCCTATGTTATTACGAGTTTATGACAAAATCTTGTTCATTTTAACAAATTCTGCTGATGTTGCATTATGTTAGCTAGAAATGTTTTCATTGATTTCTTTAGAACTATAGACTGGTCATTCACCACACCACACCACATAAAACTCAAAACTAGGATATTTTTTCTGCTAAACTGTTAATTACCAGCACTACAAGCATCTTGATGTGCTTTAGTGCTACTATGCAGGTTGCTTCTCAGCCAGCCATGGAGTGCTTGCCGCTTGTAATGGAACCAGAGTCGGCCTTCTACTCTGATCCAGTTGTTGTATTGGATTTTCAGTCCCTCTATCCTTCGATGATAATAGCATATAACCTATGTTATTCTACATGCTTGGGTAAAGTTTTCCCATCAAAATCAAATGTACTTGGTGTCAGCTCATATTCAGCAGATCCACATACACTCGTAGATCTGAAAAATCAGTTGTTGCTTACTCCAAATGGGGTCCTGTATGTTCAACCTGAGGTGATTTTCTAAATTTTCTGAGCAATATCTGATGTTCTTCACATTGCTAGTCGAAAAATTGTGATATACCAACTGACTGAGCTATATACCTCCCATAGAAAGTTGTTTCCATATTACATTTTACCTAATTACCTCTTTGGTTGGTAGATTGACTTGTGTGATTGCCTTGATTACCATCTAAGATGACTCGCTATATTCTTGAGAATATTGTTTACCATCACATGTTTAGCGATTCCTGGCACATTCACTATATTTGCTGCACATTATGGTCCCCTACTAAGTACTGACCTTTCCAGAACAATCTCAATGGTATTCTGCAGATAAGAAAAGGTGTACTTCCTCGCCTTCTAGAGGAGATATTGTCAACAAGAATTATGGTGAAACAAGCAATGGAAAAGTTGAGTCCATCACAGCAAGTTCTTCACAGGGTATTCACTTCTAAACCAAGTTTTGAACATCATATGAAATGCCTGAATCTCTTGTAGATAATGTGATTGTACTGTGGTACCATAGACATTTTGTCAGTGTTGTGCTTAGGCAGTCCTCTTGCTTTCCCTTTTGCAACATTTGTTTTTCAGTTTTTTAAAAATGCTGTTCTTTCCAACTGGTGGACATGTTATAAATAATTAATTTGTTTGCAGATATTCAATGCACGGCAGCTTGCTTTGAAGCTGATAGCTAATGTAACATATGGCTACACAGCTGCTGGATTCAGTGGACGGATGCCTTGTGCAGAGCTTGCAGACAGTATTGTTCAATGTGGCCGTAGAACACTTGAAACAGCAATATCATTTGTCAACCGGCATCCTTTGTGGAAAGCTAGGGTCGTGTATGGTGACACTGACAGGTATTATAGTGTTTCTTGTTTTCTCTTTGGAGTGTAATGTAGTCATACTATACTTATACATCTGTTTCTGTTGTAGTATGTTTGTTCTCCTAAAAGGGCGTTCTAGGGAAGAAGCATTTAGAATAGGAAAGGAGATCGCCTCATCAATAACTGCAATGAACCCTGACCCAGTCACATTGAAGTTTGAGAAAGTGTATCAGCCATGCTTTCTTCTTACAAAGAAGAGATATGTTGGCTATAGCTACGAGAGTCCTGAACAGAATGAGCCCATCTTTGATGCGAAGGGGATAGAAACAGTTCGGAGAGATACATGCCCAGCAGTTGCAAAGATTTTGGAACGGTCTATCAGAATAATGTTTGAAGAAGAGGATTTGACCAAAGTAAGGGGTATTACTTAGTCTCTTCTTGTAAGGACCATTTTTCTTGTTTTTATTATTGTTTTTTATCGAGTGTATAGCTTTGACATTCTTCTACCATTGCAGGTCAGGGCATATTTGGAACGTCAATGGACACGCATATTATCAGGAAAAGTCTCTATTCGAGATTTCATTTTTGCGAAGGAGGTCCGTTTAGGTACTTACAGTGCAAGGGCTTCCACTCTTCCCCCTGCAGCAATTGTTGCAACAAAAGCTATGTTGTCTGACCCAAGGGCAGAGCCTCGGTATGCAGAGAGAGTGCCATACGTTGTAATCCATGGGGAACCAGGGGCTCGTCTTGCTGACATGGTTATTGATCCTTATGGTCTGCTAGAAGTTGGCTCCCCTTATAGATTAAACGAACAATATTACATAACCAAGCAGATTATCCCTGCACTACAGCGTGTTTTTGGACTTCTTGGTGCTGACCTGAATAAGTGGTTTAATGAGATGCCTCGCCCCATACGACCAACTCTTGCGAAACGCCAGTCTGCTGCTGGTCATGGTTCATTCTCTCGTGATGGCAGTTTCATCCGATTAGGATTGAATAATAAAGCCTCAGGCAAAGGAGGCCGAATAGATACATACTATATGTCAAGCCACTGTTCAATTTGTGGTGATATAATTCAAGGATCAGAGACCTTTTGCAACAATTGCTTGAAAAACGAAGCTGTTGTTGCCACAGTAGTTGCTGGCAGAACTTCAAAGCTTGAGCGAGAAATCCAACATCTTGCTGCTGTAAGTTCGTTTTGCATGGATCATGTTAAATATATCTGTGTACTTTACACTCGTATTTACAGATTTACTCTACTCGACAGAGAAGCTAGAGAATGTTGAGGCTAAACCAAAGTGCATTGCTTCTGTTGATTTGTGTTTGCATAGTCTTGCTTGAATTTACATGATAAGAAAAATAGTGTCATCTAGTGAAATATTGGTGGGGTATCGTTTACACTCAATTACAGCAGCACATGCTAGTCTCTGAATGGATTGCTACTGTTGTCTGCAACAAAAATTAGTGTCAAAATATCTGTGAACCTAGCTTCTAATATTTCCTTCACTGTACCTGACATGTGTTGAGCAAATGCTGCAGTATTTCACGTTCTAACCTTTTGTGCATAAACACAGATAGCCTTGATCTTAGTTGTTAAGATGAGCTGATTGCGAAGCTTTGAACTTTTGTCCAGGTATGTAGCCATTGTGGTGGTGCAGACTGGATTGTTGAAAGTGGGGTCAAGTGTATTTCCCTTGCATGCCAAGTCTTCTATGAACGGAGGAAAGTTCAGAGGGAGCTGGGAGTCATCTCAGAATCGGCAGGAGAAGCTGGGTATTACCCTTTCTGCTGCGCAGAACTCTATTGAGAACATTTTTTAGGCTGCATTTCTCTGACCATACCGTGTAAATTGTGGAATCTGTAACTTGTACATCACACGTGTGTATAGTTTGTATGTAACATTGTAGAACATGTAATGAGGAAAGAATAAATACAATGTATAATGTGTCACCGTGTCGCTCGCTGTTCAGTTAAGTGGATGCTTACTTCTTGATGGTGACAAACGGACAAGGCATCAATTCAAACGATTATTGTGTTTGTAAAGTGTACTCCGTACTTAATAACAACAACAAATATAGATGTCACTTGAATGCGATTGGATTTTCATGTTTCTCTACTAAACTATCCAAGTGGTGGTTGGTCCAAGTGTTCTGCTGTAAGCAACATCGTTGCCACACTATAAAACAACATCAAGGAAGCTTTGACTACTACCAAACACGATCGTGACATAAGGAAGCCTTGACTACTACTTTCAAATTTCAAATTATAAGACGTTTTAGCTTTTTTTATAGATTTATAATCTTTGCTAGACATCTAGATAAACATTATGTTTAGATACGTAATAAAATCTATGAATCTAAAAATTCTAAAACATCTTATAATTTAGCATGGAGGAAGTACCAAACACGACCGCCACATAAAAGATGGAATGCATAATAAGCTTTAACCAAGTTCAGTTTGATTCCGCTCCAAACAAAGGAGGCAACAATTCTGGAAATTCTAACAGGCTACAGCCTAAATTATTTCAGTTCCACGCTGTATTGTACATAGTTCATCGCGTGGAACCAGAACAATCCCGTAGTGAGGACGACTGCGTGTTTGGAGGGCGCGCCCTTGTGATTATTCCTGGAGCTATGGACATGGCACCATCTATAGAGCAGACTGGAACAGAATCTCCGCCAGTTCCTGCATCAGGAAAGCACATCATGATATACCTAATCAGCAATCATCAGCACACAGATTATATTGTTGCTACTGCTGTACGCGGTGGAAAGGACGCCTAGACTGTGAACTGTCATCCCATTGTACCTGCTTGCCAGATGGAACGGTGGGCTCACCCCACTCTAGAGCCTTCTTTTCTAGCGTCTCAAAGTCTCCTTTCCCAGCCTGTTTGAAGCCATAGAGCAACGTTACAAACTACACAATTCCAATCCAATCCTTTGCGGGCAAATTCCAAACTTGCATACCTCAATCAAGGCGCCAATCTCACTGTCAAAGCTTTGGTACCTCTTGCGGACAAGATCATCTAAGGAACCATCCTAACATAACAAAAACAAACCTTCCAGATAAAAAACCCTGCATCGGAAAAGTTCAGTAGGTCTTAACGTGTTTTCAGTTACCTCAATCAGCTTAGCAACGTTGCGGAGGCCACGGGCCAGGGTGTCCATTCCAGAGATATGAGCAAGAAACATGTCCTCAACATCAGTACTTTCCCTCCGCCTGTTATCACAAAAGAATTCCATGTTGGTTCAATTCCATTTTTTCACAGAACAAGAAACATATGACAACAGGGACTTACAATTTGGCATCAAAGTTGAAACCACCAGGTGCAAGTCCACCCTGTTAAACAAAAATGCAGCAACTTATGAGTGCAACCAGGACAGGCAACTGCTGATTTGAGTAAAAAGGGAGAGAGCTGATTCATGCCACTAACATTCTTAACTACACTTGACATAACCAAGGTAGCCTCTGCAATGTCTGTCATGAACTGATCTGTGTCCCAACCTGTCCATAAAGGTAATGTAAGTTACTATGCACAGCTCATTCTTTTATTTCTTTTATTTCTCTAAAAAAAAGGAGGAAGAATTGTATGTATGCTTCCAGTGTAACACAAAAATAATATCAGGTCATATGCTTATTAAACAACCAACCAAAGGAGTTATACACAACAGTGACACATACCAACTTGAGGATCACCAGTGTTTGCATCAATATTTCCAAGGAGCCCATTAATACGTGCAGTCTCAAGTTCATGATGGCAGCTGCAAGTTTAATAACATGCAGTTTAAGCTATTATACAACTGAAGTTAGGCAAGCAAAAAAAAAAACTTACCTATGTCCAGATAGAGTAGCATGGTTGCACTCAACATTAATCTTGAACTCTCCTGTGTTATGTGATACAGAAAAAAAAGGTTACTTTCAGAACGGATGGTTAAGTTCACACAAGCTTCATCGGCAGAAAAATGCTGACAATGTATTATGTATGCACATCCTAAAAATATGAAACTTATATTACCTGTAAGACCATACTTCTGTAGAAAAGCAAACGTAGTTGCAACATCCCAGTCATACCTATCAGAGAAACAAAGATCAATGCTTCTGAATCCTGTAGGATATTTTGCTAATTCATTCCTGAGAAGCTTACTGGTGTTTTGTAGGTTCCTGTGGTTTAGGCTCTATCAACAGTGTTCCTGAAATAAAAAAAAATCTCAGTTTTATCACCAAATTGACATAGTAAAGACAATGCACTATGTGTCTATGTCAAAGTTACGGACATTGGAACAGGTAATCATAAAGAAATAGGACTGAATTACCTTTGAATCCAATCTTCTTCTTGTAGTCAACAACAGCTTGAAGAAAGTTAGCCTAGACAAATCCAGCAAATGATCAAATAATTTGTGCCACAAGTAAAGCAGACACACAAAGGAATCGGCAAATAGGCCCCACTCATACCAGATGGTCAAGTTCTCTCTTCATATCAGTATTCAGAAGAGTTTGGTAACCCTCTCTTCCACCCCAGAACACATAGTTTTCACCACCTAGGTAGTGAGTGACCTGTAAGGAGATAAAGTCAAATCAAGAATTGAGAAAAATGAAGGAAGATCAATCATCATGATCACAAATAACCGACCTCCAAAGCTTTCTTAACTTGTGCAGCCGCATAAGCATATACTTTAACCTCTGAGCTGCAACATTAATGAACAGTGCTCTTAATCTCTAGTAATCCTCTGAGCCCATAACTTTGTTTATAACACACAAAACCAACAAACCAAGATACCAACCTAGTGGCAGCTCCATGCATGTAACGTGGATGCATAAAGAGCTGTGCGGTACCCCACAATGGCTTTATATTGGTCTCACCCTAAATGTAATTTAAATGAAATAAAAAAATTTGAGCAAATAGGGTAATGCAAAACAGTGGTATACATCTAAGTGCCAACAATTTAAGGTTACACTAACCTGGAGCTGCTTTGCCAGCTCAACTATCGCATCCAAGTTAGCATTTGTTTCCTGCAATGTGAGATAACAGTCTTAGGAAATTTCTGACAGACATGTTACTAAACCAAAGTCGTCAGCTGTTGCAACACTTCATCTTAAAAAGTATCTAACAGGAGAGATAAAATGATTGCTGCTTCCAAATGAGTAAAAGCTTCCTATACCTAGATGGTTGGGTGTGAATGAAATAGATGATCAGAATCATATTCCTATGCTCAACATATAGTCCCATAGGAAATTTCTGACCGTTATGTTATGTACTATATTCAAAACAGATTCCATGATAACAATAACAGACCATGCTGAGTTCATGTGTTAACACAAGTACAACACAACTGAAGGACCTACTTCAAGAGTCTTCCCATCCGGGGCAATATCCCTGTCATGGAAGCACCATTTGTCAACTCCCAGCTTCTCCATGAACTCAAAGTGAGCTCCCACTGCAATACCGGTTGAAACAGAAGTTAGTTCCAAACAATCAGACTAGGAACATAACACAGAAGGCTGGAACTAAACACAAAGTTAGGTTAGGTGATCATCATACTTCTTCTCTTAGCCATGGCCAACGAATTGGTACCGTCCTCCCAAGGCCAAACCTTTGTAGGGGCACCAAAAGGATCGGCGCCAGTACCACGGAACGTGTGCCAGAACGCAACACTGAAGCGCATCCAATCCTAATATCAAAGCAAATAAGCATAAGTGTTGACTTTATCCAGCAGCGTGCAAAAGTTTGACTTATAATAGTGTAAAAGAGGGGGTATAGTGAAAACTAAACATGGTCAGCAGATGGGGTTCACTGATCATACCTTCATCTTCTTCCCGAGAACCACTTCCTCCTTATTATACCACTTATAAGCAAGAGGGTTCTTGCTGGTTGGACCCTGCAGCACAATCATCAATTGTTCAAATGCTAAAAAAAATCATCAATTGTTCAAGGAACAATGGTTTGGTTTGGGTTCACAAGTCACAACAACCTCACAATCTGATTGAAGAATGTGGGTTTTCGCGGCCTCACCTCATACTTGATTTTCGGGACGCCAGGGAAGAACTCCCCCTCCCAATCATCAGACGCGCCACCATCGCATTTGCTGTCGAGGTCGGCAGGGCAAGTCTGCTGCGCAGCAATCTGACATAGAGCGGCCGAAGCAAGATCAGAACCACAACGTCACTACCATGATTATCAGATCAGAGAGTAAAAAGGGGCAGTAGCGACTGACCACGGCGGACAGTAACGACGACGATGCCACCACCACCACCAGCAGTAGCAGCAAACGCTCTGAGCCCTTCATGCCGGGCTTAGATCAGAAAACGAACCACCTGGAGAAGCGCAGCAAACAAATCGAGCAAGAGAATTGAACGGCGCGACGAACGGGATGAAGCTCAGGAGGAAGAGAACTGAAATTGAACGGCCCATCTAAGCACAGGAAGGGATTCCTACCAGAAGACCAATAGATGCCCCCACGCCGCCAATCCCAGTGCCGGGGATGGGATGGGATAACGACGATGAACAATCTCAGGCTGTTCGTTTGATAGGATTATGCACCGTTTGATAGGATTATTTACTGCTGGCTGATTTCTTATGAGAATGATGAACCTGGACTCGGCTGAGGAGAGTGCTGCTGCGAACTCGGCGTATATATAATACAGTAATAATATATAAATAGGAAATACTAGGAAATTGCTGGAATCTTTTTCCCACCTGAATTCCTGAAACGCAGCGGGGTACAACCGTACAGGGCGGGGTTCTGTTCCTGGGTTTGGGATCGGCAGCTCCGTGAATATATCTACTCACTTCGATGATTATCTGTTTTATTTTTATTTTTAAAAAGAAATTCAGTTTTGCATTTCACCGTGCCTGTTTCGGTAATCGACAAATTAGCTGTTTCTGTTTTTTTTTACTACGGCTATGTTTTATCTATTAGACCATCTCTAAGAGTTATCTAAATTTCTTCCTAATTTAGTTTCTAGGTGGATGAGAAAAAAATCTCTCTCTAATAACTTTTAATTTATCATCCTAATCTTTTATAACTTGCAAAAGTTACATTATTTCGTCTAAAGTTATGTGCTTTTGAATCGTATATTCTTTCGAGGAGCACTTTCGAGTTATGCATATATTCTATTCTCTCTCCTCGACGTATTTGTCAACCAATCTAGAGGTGAAAAGACGTGAAAAAAATTAAAGAGTAGAAAATAATTTGATATTTAAATGTACGAGAGAGAAATAATTTAGAAATAGTATAGGAATTATGTGTGAAGTAGTCATCTATATTTTAGGAATGAATTATTACTATATCTATATTTTAGGAATGAATTATTACTATATTTTAGGAATAAATTATTAAAAATTCTTGGATATACCCTTATTTGTTTATTCTAATACTTTTTTAGAGTGGTAAAACTCTATGTTTTTGAAAAAAAAAATTAGGAACTCTTAAAGATGCTCTTAGGACTAAGAATTAGCCACTAAAATTAGTGGTAGTAGATTTCAAATAGACCTACTAATTAGGGCATCCACAATGGCTAGCTCATAAACTAGCTCTAAGTATTTTTTTTTATATTGTAATAGATGAGAGAAACTAGCTCTTAGTCCAGAGCTAGGATTATACATACATTCTAAGATCATGTGAGAGTGTTATATGAACTTAATCATAGTATGAGTCATTGGTAAAAGCTAGCATCTCTTGAATAGATTAGCTTATAGCTAATAATTGAATTATATCATTGCGGGTGCCTTTACATGTACCTCCAGTTGATTATAAACAATAATGATATAATTATTATCCACCTTAAACTCTTTATAAGTTAAGTATGTCTAAATTACCTATGATTACCTAGCTAAATATTTAATTTAGATACAATATTATAATTATATCTAAAATATATGTAAAGTAAGTTAATTATCATAGACTAAGTTAATTATATCTAAATTTTACATTAATTATCTAAATTATAACTTGTTTTAACTTTTTTACATGTATTTATATTTTTATATATATATAGATATAATAATAAGAATATCTAAATACATAGTAAAATGGGCGAAGAGGGAGTAGTTTAAGTGTTGTTTAAAAAATTAGCTCATCTATTTAAATATACACTAGAACTAATTTCGCAATTGGAATGGAATTAAAGCTATGGACGTTACCGCCAGCCATACCATTTGAACTATTTTTATTTCCAATTACGTCGCTACCTTACGAACCAAAACTGCACGCGATGTTTGTTTCGTTCACGAGACGCTAACGCGCCATCGATCATGCTTGGTGCATCTTGTCAGAAACATTGGTGCATGGCATCGGTAGGCACCGATCTGATCCACATCATTGAGAGGTGTGCCGAGAGAAGTGGAGTGCACCCACCGCTTTACTTTACTATAATAATAAAAAGTACTCCTTCCGTCTTAAAATCTAAATTCTTAAAATTAGTGCAAATTAAATTAGTGAGTAATAACATATATGATATTTATACGTTAGGAAAATATATTGTATAATATATCTAATCCAATAATATTAAGTTGATGTTATAAATTCTGATGATTTTTTCTAGAAGATTAGTTAAAGTTTAGAAAATTGGAATCTATTTATTACTATTGCTACTAATATTATACTAGTATAGTGCTCGTGCTGTTATAATCTGGAATTTTTTGAAAAAATCCCCAGCTGTAAACTAATTGGGCGAAGTTGGAGTTGCCATGTGCATTCCTGGTAGGTTGTGATGCACCGAACATGCTGAAATTAGAATCGTGTTATGCCGCCCTATCTACATGGTCGTTCTGGTCTGCATGCACGTACGATAGTGTAATGGAATGGGTGCCTTGAAATGAAAAAAGAAGACGAGGTTTCGTTCGGTCTCATCTACGAGAGACTACGAGACTACGACCCTAGCTCTCAACATCACCGGAAAATGACGTCATAAATTGGCGGCAAAATGTGATGTTGATCGCAACTCTTGCTATACGTGTACGTGCTTGGATTGCAAAGACGTACGTGTGCCCATTGTTGCTTCAACAAAATTCAGAGTTGTGATGCGGATGGTATTTTCGATAAGCATGTAGTAGAAAATGCAGGTAGAATGATGGGTCGTTTCGATAAGCCAACAGGTAGAACGATAGGAGACCTTTTCGATAAGCCAAAGTACTTGACGTAATATTCGGCCGACGGAGGAGACAGTAATTCGAACATCTAGATGTCTGGATCTGTTATTCACAGGCAATTTCAGTATATTTTGGTACTGTGAGATTTATGTTTTCCGGCTAAGAGACCCAGCTAGTGTATCAGATTTCAGTCAGAGGTTGAGTTTAAAGAGAAGTGCCGTGCAAATAGCGTACACCTGTACATGTTCCGCCTGCTATTTCAAGGCTTGTTTGGATACACCCTCAGTAGTCAGTATAGTTATTGATATTTTGGAGGGGCTGCTGTTCAGATAAGGAATTTTACACAATTTTCCGATTGAACAGATTGGGCAGTCCAACAAATCTGAACATATACAAAGCATAAGCAGACTTGGTTTGAATACAACATTTTTTTTCACAGAAGTTTGGAGTTTGGCCTGTATTCAGGAGCCTGGATTCAGGTATGTATTCAGGAGTCTGAAGTCAGTCTGATGAGGCCTGAACACTGAAGCAACCTGATGAGTGATGACACCCCCCGCCGCCGTAGGATTCGAACACCAACGGTCCAGATGTCGCTGGACTGCACGAATCCCCCGCTCCTTATCCGCTCTTCGACGAGCTGAAAAATCTGCGAGCTCAGCAGAGGGAGACGCCGGCAGCCAACAGCCAGGCAGCCAGCCAGCGATGACGCCGCCCGCCGTCGCCGCATCGGCGTTCCCATTCCGCCTCTTCTCCGGAGAGGCGCGCCGCAACACTAATAAGAGCGGTCGAGGCAAGCGGAGCGCCGCCAGGCCGCTCAAGGCCTTGCCCCCACCCCGCCCTCCCTCCTCCTCCTCCTCCTCCGGCGGCGGCGTCGCGGCCACCACGTTCACGCGGCTCCCGCTCCGCGACGCGCCTGAGTCGGTCGAGGTCACGCTCGACCGCTTCCCCACCGCCGCCCCGGCCAACCCGGGGATGCCAGTACCTCTCACGCGCGGGAGTGTCCAACGGCTGGACGAGGACGGCGAGGTGGGGTTGGGACTCAACTCTGTCGCGCGGATTCCTCTGCGGGACTCGACGGACGGTGTGGGGCTCACCATTGGCCAGTTCGAGGATTTACGCCGGCAAATGGTCGAACGCCTTGGCGACGACGGTGAGGGGGAGGAGCTCGTCGTCAGCAGCCTCGATGTGTTCGAGGTCAAAAGAGGCAGGAGACCGCGGGCTCTTGTTCCCGAAGTGCTCGACGACGATGACGACGTCGTGGTGTTCGACCCGGACTTCGGCGTCGACAGCGACGACGACGAGGAGGAGTTCGAGATGTTCCCGTTCGACCAAAGTCGTCACGAAGAAGCTGATGCCGTTCCACGCGGAGAGGTAGAGTACGGCGACGGGAAAGAGGATGACGACGACGACGACGGTGGCGAGGTTGTAGTGTTCCACCCAGACTACGACGAAGATGAGGACGAGGACGAGGGGGACTTTGAGGAAGACGGCTACGAGGATGAGGACGCGGAGGCAGGGGAGGAAGGCGAGGCGAAGGAGAAGGGCGTGCCGGCGGTGATGCGGTGCTTCGACACGGCCAAGATATTCGCCAAGGCAGGGGACGGCGGGAATGGCGTGGTGGCGTTCCGCCGCGAGAAGTACGTGCCGTACGGGGGCCCGTCGGGCGGCGACGGCGGCCGCGGGGGCGACGTGTACGTGCAGGTGGACGGGGAGATGAACTCGCTGCTGCCGTTCCGCAAGTCCGTGCACTTCCGCGCCGGCCGCGGCGCGCACGGCATGGGTCAGCAGCAGGCCGGGGCCAAGGGCGAGGACGTCGTGGTGAAGGTGCCGCCGGGGACGGTGGTGCGGACATCGGATGGAGGCGTGGAGCTTCTGGAGCTGATGAAGCCCGGCCAGTGCGCGCTGCTCCTCCCTGGTGGCCGCGGCGGCCGTGGCAATGCGGCGTTCAAGACCGGGACGAACCCAGGATCGCAGAGAAGGGGGAGAAAGGCCCAGAAATGTATGTTCTCTCTACTATGAACTTGGCATCATGAGTATTTTTTTTTGTAGATAATCTCATCATGAGTGATTGGAAAGATAAATTTATGTGCTAGCTTGTTTTTATTCCTAATGCAGTCCATTTGGTACTGCTTAATTCGTGATTCGCATTGCTAGTTGTTGGACGAATTTCTTGTGCTTATAAATTTCTCACTGATAATATTGATGAGTCATTTGTGTTGCATACAGCTCCTCACAGAGAGCTGAATGAATACCATTAAAGTGAAATACATGAATGACTACAATATTTATCCACAAAATAATCCATCTCTACGTTTCGCTAACATACAACCTTTTGGGGATGCTGATGTTTGGCAGGTGGTTAGAGTTGGAGCTAAAGTTGGTCGCCGATGTAGGGATTGTAGGTGCTCCAAATGCTGGGAAGAGCACTCTCTTGAGTGTTATTAGTGCCGCGAAGCCAGCTATAGCCAATTATCCTTTTACCACATTGCTACCAAACCTTGGTGTGGTCTCATTGGATTTTGATGCTACAATGGTAGTTGCTGACCTTCCTGGCTTACTGGAAGGCGCTCATCGTGGTTATGGTTTGGGTCATGAGTTCCTAAGACATAGTGAACGATGCTCTGTCTTGGTATGCTCCCTTTTTCCCATCTTTACTCCAATCTCAATATACGCGTCAAATTCCATACGGTTATGACAATATAAGTCACGAGATTGTTGTTTTATGGCTTGTTGGAGCATTAGGTGCATGTCGTCGATGGATCTGCACAACAACCAGAATATGAGTTTGAAGCAGTTCGCTTGGAGCTGGAGTTATTTAGTCCATCTTTGGTTGACAAACCCTATGTGGTGGTGTTCAATAAGATGGACCTTCCAGAGGCATCTGAGAGGTGGAATGCATTTAGGGAAAAGCTAGTCTGAAGGCATTGAACCTTTCTGCATTAGTGCAATAAGCAGGCAAGGCACACAGGATGTCATTCATGCCGCTTACAAGCTTCTGCAGAAAGGACAGAGGATGAAGGAAACTGAAGGTGCTTACTTATCCTCACACTTTAGCTATGGTTGTGGCCAGCCACAATGAACTTACTCAAGCCTGAACCTGGTTTTACACTGTGCTTAATTTTTTTTTTTGACATGTTCATCTCGAAACTATCTACTTCTGCAGGATGGAGTGGGCTAGAAAATCTGAACCACGTATCTGATGCAATAAAAAAGGAAAGACGTGCACCCATGAATGAGTT
This sequence comes from Microstegium vimineum, assembly GCA_022036555.1. Classification (NCBI taxonomy): domain Eukaryota; kingdom Viridiplantae; phylum Streptophyta; class Magnoliopsida; order Poales; family Poaceae; genus Microstegium; species Microstegium vimineum. The sequence continues at coordinate 1,624,690 of CM039141.1, forward strand.
TGAGGTTTTCCATGATAAGGGTACAAATACATGGAATGTTGTTGGGGCTGGAATCGAGCGTTTCGTTCAGATGACTAACTGGCAGTGAGTAGTTTTGTCGCTGTGGTAACTGTTGATGCCACTACACTGCACATCTTCTAACATTGTCTTCTGATGAAGGTACTCGGACTCCTTGAAAAGGTTTCAGCATGCCCTAGAGGCATGTGGCGTCAACAGAGCTCTTAGCAAACAGGGAGTTAAGGAGGGCGATACGGTGATAATCGGTGAGGTATGTATGCACAGCACACTAATCAGAGCACAATGGATCGCTGAACTAGAAGAGCCACAAAAGGCCAGCTCTCGCATTTTGTTTTGTCACAGCACGCAAATGAGTTATCACTTCCGATAAGCATTGCTTTCTCTGCAGATGGAAATGGTTCGGAACAATGAAACAGATAGAGCCCGTCCGGCAAAGACGATGAACACACAAGATGATGCTCTCCGGTGGCCTGAATTCTGCTAGAGCAGTAATAGTTCTTGAGCTTCATCGTAGCTGTAGAGGTAAGTCTTGGTGAAGAGCTTGGCACTCGCAATCTGGCATTACTGATGAAGCATTTGGTTCGCAACATGAAAAGAAAAACTTGACTGAAGCATCGAAGAGCTGAAACTGTTCACAGCGTGTTCCATGCGCATGCACTTTTCTGATCGCCTTTGTTTATATATCTGCAATTTTGAACACATTGCCTCATTATCCACCCGCTTCTTGTTTGGCAGGAAGATGCCAGTAGTCGGACGCACAGGATGCAGATCTTTGTCACCGTGCAGTCTACACGCAATTGGCATGGTTTGGAGGAGAAGAGGAGAAATGCTTCAGATCAGTATGCCCCTCTGGTAGGGCTGAAGATGCTGTTGCTGTGACTGTGATACGTGCTCCTGCGAGAGGGGGAGACACCCGTGGCAGGATCCGATGGTCGTCGGAAGTTGTAGATGAAGAAGATGAGTACTCGCGACGTGGCGATCTACACGCACCCGAGATTAAGAGTAGATTTATTTATACGCAAACAGAAAGAAAGTTAGGGATGTAAAAATCGAAGGGTTTTTCTTTTTTTTTTTTAGAAAAAGAAGAAGAGAAGAGAAGGGGATAAATTGGCATTCAGTTCGGCTGAAGGCCCCGCGGGCCACGGCCCATCAGAACGGACCATGTTACCAAGTCCGTATCGGTAGTCCCAAAGCCTAACCCAAAGAAGGTGGTTCCTTGTCCGAGTTAAAAATTGCTTCCGTTTCCCTCCCGGGGCCGCGCTCTCCTCCTTGTCTACTTAACATCACGTTCAGCGCGGCCCTGGGTCCTCCACGCCAAAAGCAAGCACAAGCAGCTACTTACCCTGCGTGAAGAATACTGTACGTCGACAGAGACAAAGACCCCTGGAACAACTCCTGCGGCTTTTGCCATGGCCACGCTCCCGCACAGTTGCCGTCTCATCCCACGGGCGCCGGCGGTCTCATCCTACGTGTATGTGACGATTGCCATGTAGCTATTAAGTTGATGTCTAAAGTGACTGGACTGGAGATTGTGGTCTGAGATGTAAGCCGTTTTCACCATTTCAAAGATGGAAAATGCTCTTGTGGAGATTATTGGTGATAAGAGTGGAGTTCCATGGAAATACTTTTTGCCTCGGTTGAGGGAACAAGACATCTACTTGCTTTAAATTATGCACAGGTACACTTCTTTGTATATATTTGGTTACACTTGGAGAAAAATGAGCGTTCTTTTTAGTACCAAGGGAGTATAGAATACTATTTCAGTTGGTTGAGTTGGTACAAATCTGTGGTGCCCGATTTCAACTAAAAGCTGATGTGCTTAAATGGGACGGCCTCCAAGTTGTTTTGGGCATCAATGCCATGCCACCGTGTCAATGGCTTACACTATGGCTGCTCTCAACAGCGATGGTGTTCACCATTCACAATAGCAGCACATGACAGTTCCTAGCGCATTCATAGTGGAATTTCATTGCCCATAAAGCAACAGTGTTAAGCAGAAAAAGGTTATGACTTCTGAAAGCTAAACCGCTTGAATACACTCTCCCAGTTCGTCCTAGGCTCAAGATTGTTTCAGACTACAAACTCGAAAGTCGAAATCACATCTCATTGTAGGTTTCTGTTCCAATTTGCACTCGTCGTCAAATGAGGCTACTTCTAATTTCTCAACCCGGTTTTCAATTTTCATGCATGCAGACTTTACGTGCTCCCAAAGCATCGAACCTACCTCGATTACAGATATGATGAGTGAAATATCATAAGATAAAATTGATACTTCACATCAGGTATTACCTCATCTACAACGTCAGAATTCATAAGCGCCCATTTAACATCAGGTAGGAGCATGAGCATCAACGTGGCATCTACTCAACTTATATCAGATTGATAACATGCATTGAAACAAACTAAGGGGGTACATAGATCGGTTTTATTTGGATCAAAGAAACTGCGATACGTAAACAGACAACGACCATCCAGCTAGTTAAAGAAACTGCGATCCTAAGAACGCATCAACCCTTGACGGCGATCTCGACAGCACCTATGAGGTCGGTGAATGCCTCTAGGCGCTGCTGGGAGTAGACCAGCCTGGGATCGCTGGCTGATCCAACAGGCGCACCAGGAAGTAGCTTGACACACACCAGCTGAAGAGCGTGCGTAGCCTCTGTCACCGCGCCATCGTCAACGAAAGCACGGTCTGCCTGGAGAGACACGCGGCGAAGACACTGCCCAGTATAGCTGAGAAGCTGCCACAAAGTAGTAGTACGTACTAGTACTCATTAGCAAAATCAAAATAAATCTCGCGCACTGCATGTATACACAAGACCTAAATGGCGCGGGCGATTATACATTTACTTACCCACATCTCTGCGTTGTTGTAGTCTAATCCAGCATCCAGTAGACCTCTCATCAGCACCATCCCCTTGTCTGCAGTCTGCTGCAGAATCTTCAGGTCTCCAGAAAAACCCTGCGGGTTGTAAACACGATCCACGTCCACGTACCCCCAGGACATCAGTACGGCTTTCTTCCTCTTAAGAAACAGATCCACCTAGTATTGAAAAGTGATCAATGTTCCCAGATCAGTGTCACATATGATAGTTTCTAGGATCGTCTAGGAGCAGATCCAGTGGATAGATGGTTTGGGTAGTAGTAGTAGATGCGGTTCATATGCGTGGAGAAGAGTAGACAGAGAAAGGAGGTGATAGGTTACCGACCGGATCCGTCGACCGGATGAGTAGCAGTGGCGGCGGCGGTGTTAGGGTTCGAGTCGCCGTCCGCCATGGCTGTCGTCGTTGTCCCGTTAGCAGTCGCGTCGGTCGTCATCCAGTGTTCGCCGGCGCGTCGGTGGAGCTTCCCACCGCTGGCAGCGCACCCTCTAGATCGGTCTAGGGATTAGGGATGTCGGTGGGGTGTGGCGGCGCACAGGTGAACTTCGGTTCGCGTGCCTGGCGCCCCGGCCCCCACCTTCCTTATATAGCACTGTGCGACGGGGGCCCACCAACCACATGGTTGGACGCCCCCGATCAGGGCGTGACCTAGGACCCGTTAGTCCGTTGGGGCTAACGGGAAGAGATCTAGCTCCAACATTCTCCCCCTAGATCTCATACAATTCTTTTAATTCTTCAATTCTATTTCGATTTCAATATTCCAATTCTTTTCAATTCCGTCACAGATCAGTATATAGAGCATGCTTCATCGTCACAACAATTCATGTCGTTAGACTAACAACTACTACACACCTTTCCATTTTGAAAATAAACTTTTCATCATTCTGGGCCCTTCTTATTCTTCGGGAATCATAGACTCTCCCTTAAACCCATGCCGGCTATGTGTCCTCTGAACACACTGGGTGGAAGGCCTTTTGTGAGCGGATCCGCTAGCATCTTTTCTGTTCGTATATGCTCAAGATTTATGATATGATCCCGAAGTTTATCTTTCACAACATAGTACTTTATGTCAATGTGTTTGGCAGCACTACTTGACCTATTGTTGTGAGCATATTCTACCGCTGGATTGTTATCACAATACAACCGCATCGGTCTTTCTATACTTTCAATTATTCTCAGTCCGGGTACAAATTTCTTCAACCAATTTACCTGCCCCGAGGCCTCATAACAAGCTACAAACTCAGCGTACATTGTCGAGGATGTAGTCACTGTTTGTTTCGAACTTTTCCACGATATCACTCCTTTAGCAAGAGTAAATATATATCCTGATGTGGATTTCCTTTCATCTCCAGCATAGTCAGAATCTGAATACCCCTCTATGCACAGGGAATCAGATCTTTCATATGTCAACATGAGACCTTTCGTACCTTGCAAATAACGCAAGACTTTCTTCACTAATTTCCAATGTTCAATTCCTGGATTCTTTTGATATCTGCCAAGTAACCCGGTAATAAAAGCTATGTCAGGGCGTGTACACGTTTGAGCATATTGTAAACTTCCAATTGCCGAAGCATACGATACCGTTTTCATTTGATTAATTTCATATTGGTTCTTGGGACACTAATGTTCCCCATATTTATCGCCCTTGACAATCGGAGCAGGAGATGGACTACACGCATGCATACTAAATCTTTTCAGAACCTTTTCTATGTATGCCTTCTGCGATAATCCCAATACCCCTTTTCTTCTATCTCGATGAATCTCAATTCCCAAGACAAACGAAGCTTCACCGAGATCTTTCATATCAAAGTTCGAGGACAAGAATTTCTTCGTCTCCAATAGTAGATTGACATCATTACTAGCAAGTAAGATATCATCTACATATAGGATCAGAAATATGTATTTCTTATTCTTAAATTTCACATAGACACAATTGTCCTCGACATTTTCTTTAAACCCAAAACCCTTTATAGTTTTATCAAACTTCAAGTACCACTGTCTCGAAGCTTGTTTCAAACCATAAATGGATCTTTTCAGACGACATCCCATATTCTCTTTTCCTTTTACAACAAAACCTTTCGGTTGTGCCATATAGACATTTTCATCCAAATCCCCATTTAGGAATGTTGTCTTTACATCCATCTGATGTAATTCTATATCGTAGTGAGCCACAAGTGCCATAATGATTCTGAAAGAATCTTTACAAGAAACTGGGGAAAAAGTTTCATTGTAATCAATCCCTTCTCTTTGGGTAAAATCCTTAGCCACAAGTCGCGCTTTGTGTCTTTCAATATTCTCTTGGGAGTCATATTTCGTCTTGTAGACCCATTTGGATCCTACTTTCTTAGCTCCTTTAGGAATATTTTCTAGAACCCAAACCTTATTGGTATTCATAGATTTCATCTCATCTTCCATAGCCTGAAGCCACTTCGATGAGTGTTCGCTTCTCATGGCTTCTTCAAAAGTTATAGGGTCATCTTCCATATGATATTCTTCAGTTTCATAGATTTCATAATCATCTGGAATAGCTGACCTTCTAGTTCTTTGAGACCTTCTAGGGGCCTCTGGCACTTGGTCCACTATGGGCTGTTGTTGTTCTTCCTCATTAGCAACATCTGATTCTATAGGCTCCTGATGGACAGGTTCCTCTTGTTCATTCGTTGTTGCTATGGGAGAATTCACAACAGGCGTTGTCACCACACTGCCGGTGCAACATCGGTAGCAGGTAACGTAAAATATGGTTCTTCAACCATCGGAGTGGGTACATGTACCCGCTTCTCCTCAAGTCTTATTTTACGTGTTACCTTGCTCCCCCTGACCATGTCATCCTCAAAAAACACAGCGTGTCTTGTTTCAACAAATTTCGTGTATCTATCAGGACAATAGAATCGATATCCTTTCGATCTTTCTGGATAGCCAATGAAATGGCAGCTGACAGTCTTGGAGTTTAACTTTCCAATATTTTGGTTAAAGACTTTTGCCTCAGCTGGACAGCCCCACACACGTAAGTGCTTAAGTGAGGTTTCTCTTCCTGTCCATAATTCATACGGTGTTTTCTGCACCAACTTGCTTGGTACTCGATTAAGTATATGAATGGCGGTTTTCAGTGCCTCCATCCATAAACCAACCGGTAGTGTAGAATAGCTCATCATGCTTCTCACCATATCCATTATGGTACGGTTTCTTCTTTCAGCCACTCCATTCTGCTGAGGCTCCCCCGGTGTGGAGTATTGAGTGACTATGCCATTTTCATGTAGGAACCTTGCAAAGGGACCTGGAATTTGGCCATACGGGGTATGTCGCCCGTAATACTCTCCACCACGGTCTGATCGAACTATCTTTATCTTCTTGTTGTGTTGATTTTCAATTTCGGCTTTAAATATCTTAAATTTATCCAGTGCTTCTGTTCTTTCTTTGATTGGATAAATATAGCCATAACGAGAGTAATCATCCGTGAATGTTATGAACGAATCATAACCATCCACGCTTTTCGTTGGGAATGGACCGCAAATGTCCGTGTGAATTATTTCTAATGCTCTCGTGCTTCGTTTAGCCTCTTTCTTTATTTTCTTAACATATTTTCCTTTGATGCAATCAACACATTGTTCTAAATCGGAGAATTCTAAGTGCGGAAGAATTGATTGTTTCACTAAGCGTTCTATTCTCCCCCTCGAAATATGGCCCAAACGACAATGCCATAATTTCGAAGAGTCGCTTTCATTTCTCTTCCGCTTCTTATTCTCATTTGTAGATTGGGAGACATTCACAACATCGTATTCATGATTTACATTCTCAGCAAGAGATAATAAATAAAGCTTGTCTTGTCGGAAGGCAAGACCAATACACTTGTCATTATTATCAAATAGTTCACATCTGCCATTACCAAAATAACAACCAAATCCATCATCATCGAGTTTGGAAACACTTATTAAATTCCTACGTAAGGAGGGAACATAGAGTACATTTCTAAGCTTAAGTACAAAGCCATCTTTTAATTCTAAAGCTAGATCGCCAATGGCTTCAACTCCAGCTTGTACTCCATTCGTGACTTTAATCGTTCTTTCTTCTCTTTGCAGGGTTCTCCTCCCACTTAACCCCTGTAAAGAATTCGAAACGTGAATTGTTGCACCTGAATCAATCCACCAAGAGTTGTTCGAATAACATAAAAACAAGGATTCATCTACAAATGTGATAGTGTCATCACCTTTCTTCAGTAGCTTTTTCAGGTAGACAGGGCAATCTCTCTTGTAATGCCCTCTCTTGAAGCATTCCTTGCACTGGTCTTTTTCAGCATTTCCATATTTTCTGAAGTCCTCATCCTGAGAGTCCTTTTCTTTTCCCTTTGCAAGTGCATGTTCTTGTGGCTTGGAGGGAGAGCTTTTATTCGACTGGGGTTTTCCCTGTGGTTTCTTGTAAAAGTTCTTTCTTTTATTGTCCTTGACAAGATGAGCTGATTCACCATGTGCGGACTTGATTCTCTCTTCCTCCTGGACACACATTGCAATGAGCTTTTCAATGTCCCAGTTTTCAGGCATCATATTGTAGTTTACAGCAAAAGTTTCGAATTCTTTTGGCAGAGAAAGAAAGACCAAGTGAATGAGGAACTTGTCATTGATCCCCAAATCCATTGTCTTTAATTTCGCTGTCATTGTGTTCATTTTCAATATGTGTTGACACACACCACCACCATTGTATTTCTCAGATACAAGTTTATGTATCATTGTGCTTGTTGTGGCCTTGGAAGACCCAGTAAACTGACTCTTTACCCTTTCGAGGTAGTCAATGGCGGTGATGCATTCTGGGATTGACCCTCGGATTTGGTCTTCAATGGTGGCTTTCGCCACCAACAGACATTTTCTGTTGGATTGAATCCAACGCCTGTGTTCGATGTCATATTTCATTCTGACTTCTGCAAAATCACGCTTTCGGGCGTGAAAAGCTTCGTCAGTTTCATCGGTTCTCTTCTCTGGTTCCTCTGGAATAGTAGGACACGGGGAAGTGATGGCAAGATCGATCTCTGCCAGTGCAAGTTCCAACTCGTACTTCTCCCGCCACACACGGTAGTTGGTACCGTTGAGCGGAGGAATGTTGTTTATATTCACCATTCCTTTAACTCCTGAAATTATCCAAAGAAAAGTGAGAAACATTCATCATGAATTTGCATGCCTTAACTTAACGTTGGTCAAAATTAAAACATACAATTCCTCTATGCAAAATTTTATACATCATCGTTGGGCAGAAGTAAAAATAAATGCATAGCTATTCATTATAATAATGTTATTAACAACGTTGGTCAGAAAATAACAACATTATAATCTCAACAAAATTATCGAAAAAACATAATTCACTCAAAATTAAATTATCCCGTTGGTTCAAATTTAATTAAGAGAGAAATTCAATATTTTCTTCGCAGCGGAATTAAAATTGTTCATACTCTTATTTTCCAGAAAATTCAATTTTGTATTATTCTCTAAACAAAATATCGTTGGATAAAATTTGTATAGAGAATAATACATCAAATTTTAATTCAAATACAAAAGGAATTCATAACTATTTCTGGAAAATAGAATAAATGAATAAATGTTCAAAATATTATTTTCCAGAATATTCTTCTTCTTATTATTCTCTAAACATAAAAATATCGTTGGATTAAATTTATGCAGAGAAAATTTTATTAAATTTCAATTCGGAATCAATCAAATTCAATTCGTTTTAATTTCTGGAAAATAAAAAATTGAAAAAACTTCACTGTTCATATGCGGGCTTGAGCAAACGAAATGGCCCAGAGGGCATTTGGGCCCACCAGCCGCGCGCTCGGGCTCGTCCCACCCGCCTGGGCTGTTTTTGGCCCATCAGACAGGGATGCAGCGGGAGCCGTCCGATCTAGGTCGTCGAGGATCGGACGGTGACGCACGGTTTTCGGAGAGAACAAAACCCCCCGGCGGCCGGCAACCCCCCCAACCCTAGTTCATTTTCATTTGCTCCCTTTCCCTTTCTCTCTGCTGCACAGAGCAAGGCGGCGGCGGCGGATGCGCCCGCGGCGCTGCCAGTGGGAGAGCCCGCCGGCGCCCCGAGCCGACGGCTCCCCTCCATTCTTCCTCCCCCGCGCGCCGCTCCTCTTCCCTTTCTCCTCAGAGCGGCGGCGGCTGAGACCGACCCCCTCCCTTTCTTCTCTGCGCAGCGCGGGCACCGAGGGCAGGCGGCCAGAGCAGCGCCGCCGCGGAGCCCCTTGCCGGTGCGCGTGCTCGCCCTCGGCTGAGCACGCCGCCGCCAAGTGGCTCGGCGGTGGTGGTTCTTGCGCACGGCACCATGGGCGTGGCCGGCGGTGAGTGCCGGTTTCGATTCTTTTTTTTTGTTGTTGTTTCTCTGTGGATTTGGACAATGCCGTTTCAATGACAGTGGGGGGGTTCGTTTCTTTCTTGATTCGTTCTTGTGTCCGGCGGTGGGGAAAAGAAGTAACCCGCCGACTTTGTTCGTTTGGATCGGGTGTCCATACCCTGTTAGGGTTTTGATTCGTGTGTTCGTTCATACCGATCCGTGTTTCTGTTCTCGTTCTTCCCCTAATCCGTGAGATTTTAGGGTTAGGGATTCGATTTGGTGAGCCGATTGGGCTCGGATCCAAGTGGATCCCCTCCGTAGGAGGCTCTGATACCATTGATAGTTTTTAGGATCGTCTAGGAGCGGATCCAGTGGATAGATGGTTCGGGTAGTAGTAGTAGATGCGGTTCATATGCGTGGAGAAGAGTAGACAGAGAAAGGAGGTGATAGGTTACCGACCGGATCCGTCGACCGGATGAGTAGCAGTGGCGGCGGCGGTGTTAGGGTTCGAGTCGCCGTCCGCCATGGCTGTCGTCGTTGTCCCGTTAGCAGTCGCGTCGGTCGTCATCCAGTGTTCGCCGACGCGTCAGTGGAGCTTCCCGCCGCTGGCAGCGCACCCTCTAGATCGGTCTAGGGATTAGGGATGTCGGTGGGGTGTGGCGGCGCACAGGTGAACTTTGGTTCGCGTGCCTAGCGCCCCGGCCCCCACCTTCCTTATATAGCACTGTGCGACGGGGGCCCACCAACCACATGGTTGGACGCCCCCGATCAGGGCGTGACCTAGGGCCCGTTAGTCCGTTGGGCCTAACGGGAAGAGATCTAACTCCAACAACATAATGAAACACAGTTCCATATCCCCATCCATCCCCGAGATGCAAGACGAGAGAAACGAACTGAAGGAGGCTAGGCTAGGCTAGCTGGACTATACTAGTACCTTGGTACCGTTGTCGTCCCCGCCATCTGTCTCAGACCCAGCCGTGGCGGCCGCGACGAGCCTGCCACCACGACGAGAAGGAGAGGCGCGCTCAACTGAGGTGCCGAAGGTGAAGCCGGCGGAGGCGTCGCCAGCAGCGAGGAAGAGCAGACCGCTCGCGGTTCCTCGGGGAGGGCCGCCTGCTGCCGGGCCCGCCTTGGTGGAGGCGCCAACGACGGGTGAGCGCGGCGAGGACGCTGGCGTCGATGGAGAGCGCAATGGTGCCGACGACGGGTGAGCGTGGCGGGCTGTGTCTGGACTACGAGTATACTCCCTCCGTTCCTTTATATTTGTCGTCCGGAAAACGTGTCTGTGGACATTTAGGGAGAGAGGGAGTAGTATATAAAGAAAAAAGAGGCAGCCAGCCAAACCAAACCCGTTGCCTGCCGCCTGGCGTGGTGGGGAATGCATCCGGAGGGACAGCCGAGCAGAGAGGCGGACTCTCTCTGTCTCTGTCTGTTTTGCACACCCAAATCCGAACCAGCAATTCTACCGTATAGCAGGCCTACGTGGGACCCATTTGTAAGACCACCTGCGTCTACCGTCTAGTAGTACAGTAGTAGTAGTAGCATCTTTTTGTGCACGCTCCATCTCTCCAATACTGCTACAGTACGTAGAATACTCTGGAACCTTCCCGTTCCCCAATCAGTTCCTTCAAAGCTACGGAAACGGCAGAACTGCCAGTGTCAAATTAGCATCGTACAGTACATGGGCATTTTCATCATTTGCCCGTATAGATACAGCCAGTTCTCACAGACTACACCCTACCAAGTCTGCACGGGACGACGGTGACGGACGGCGGCCTGCGTCGTCGGAGCCTCGGAGCGGGGAGAACGGTGGCCGTCAAAGCCTTGGAGCGAGGGAGGGCCGAGGCCGAGGACGAGGACGGCGTCTGTACTTTGTTCAAAAAGAAAAGAAATGCACATCTTACTCTAAAACATGTTAATTTTTTAGTATACAATATAATATTGGGAATAAGTTTTTAAGGGAAAAAGCATGCGCCGCCGTGCGGGGCAAGAAAGAAGTTCAAGGGGGGGGGGGGGGGGGGGTGCGAACGGGCTGAAACCAGAATCGTGAAAAGCTTGGCTGGCAGTGCATCTGCCAAAATGCAACTCCGCAGGGCCAACTTTTTATTGCCATGTGCATGTGTCCATGTACTTACTATACAATCCCACTCCCACCAGGTTGGTTGGTTTGTCATGCATTGTTACTTTCCCCCCCCCCTTGTTTAGATGTAAAAATTCTATCCAAGGTGTTTGGTTGATCATGGTTGCTTTTCCTCTTATTTAGACGTATTTTTTTTTAGAAAAGCGATATTGTAACATTTTTATTTGTATTTGGTAATTACTCCGTGTTATAACTAGAATTAAAAGATTCTCCATATTTAATGCTCCGTATATTCAATCTTATAAGTTTTGAAAATTTTGAAGGCATAAAAAACAAGGACGTTTTGCATCCGGAGTCACCATCCGTGTGGTAATTCATACGTCTATAACGGTGTTTTCCCGTCTTCAATTCAAATATACTGTAGTACTCCGTATATTAGCTCATGCTCATGTTTGGGTGCACTGGTTCTCTAATAGGAGTAATATGCAAAGAGTACGTTTGCATGCAAAAAAAAAACTTATAAAAATGACACTGTATTACTTTCGTTTGTATTAGATAATTATTATTTAACTTATTTTTTTATCTATATTTAATGTTTTATGCATCCAAATATTTGATGTGAGTATACATCTTATAAAATTTGAAATTTTGAATGTACTACGTCGGACTGGCATAGTACAATACACACAGAGGTAAGGGTACGGTACACATATACTGTACTCGTAAAACTGTACATACAAGTCCTGTCACGTATCAGGCGTCTCTCCGTAGACCAGTCTTCCTGGTCTCGCCGTCTCTCGCGGCGTGCCTGGGCTTCTACGTACGCATGCGTCATGCGCGTACGTCATACGTCTTGGAGACCACGCGAAGAGCTTGGACGGACGGACCAGGGCCATGTCGTCGTGCGTCCCGTCGTCGGCCCGGCGCGGCTGCAGCTGCACGCGTTCGTCGTCTGCCGGTCCATAGCCCCCGAGGCCCGTTGGCCGGCTTGGCGCTCCTCTTCCTCGATCTGCCAGCCAGCACCCAACCATGCACGTACCACTCCCATCGGCTGCGTTGGCCAATTTCCAGTGCCCCAAACAACCTGCATGCATATCCTCGCCGGAGTAGGGGGAATCGATCAACCTGCAGCTGCCATTTGCTACCTGGACCGGAGTCCCATATATAAATGTCACGTCACGTCGTACGTCTACCATTTACTACCGCTCGTTGCTTAAAAAAATGATTTTCTTTTGTCCATCAGCCATGTTATACTAGTAGTCGTACATGGAGTAAGTTATAGTATGGCATAACTTGATCGTGGTAGGCGGGTGCCGATGAACACGATTGCAAACTGTCCATATTGAAATTCGTACAAGTAGCACTAATAATTGTAGTAGTAGGAGTAATAGAGAGAAGAAGAAGAAGAAGAAGAAGAAGAAGAAGAAGAAGAAGAAGAAGAAGAAGAAATATTTAGTTGTATTTTTTCTTTCTTTCTTGGTGGTGAGGATGAGCAATATAATTTGCATACAACCTACCCGTGACCACACTGTTGTTCATCCAGATTTTTTTTAGTCCCACCCAAAAAAATGAACCATATCAAACAGCTAGCATGTACTACGTCTTCTTCTCTCAATAACAAGTGTACTAGTATAGACGAGCAATTCAAATAAATATTCCTGTTAAATTAAAGACAGCACAATAGTACAGTTACGGTTGCAAGGGCACAGCACAGGGTTGCAGAAGCAGGAAACGGGGCTGGTCTTTTGCCGGAATCCTGAAAGGCTGCAGAGCGCGCCGGTTGCGGTTGTGCAGCTGGCCAGGCCTGCTTCTGCAAAAGCCAGAGCAGAGGGCAGTTGCTCTCTTCTCTGTGTTCAAAGAGTGTTTGTTCACTGTTCAGGGCAATAACGCAGAGTTCCAACCTCGAGTACTTTAAGTACAGTAGGCATGCACATGTACAGTAGTACATGTGTGTCCGTCCACTCGTTCCCTGATCCACGCGTCGAGTCCCAGTCCCGGCCATTTTTCCATGCATCTCGTACACAGTCACACGTGGAGCGTGGTATTGTGCCATGATTCGTGTCACGGAAACCTGCGTTCCTGTCCAAAAACATGTTACAATTTTGTTCTTGTATTGATCCTGTTTCTCGATCCACCGATCCGACAATTTTTGTGAGTGTGACCTCGTCGCACGCCGGCACGCGCACGGATAGATTGTCAGCTTGAGTACTACAAAATTTCCACTCCCCTCGGCTCCAGGCTTCGGGGTTGGGTTGGGTCTGGAGGCACGTGAGGTGGTGCACAGTTGCGAGGGAGGAAAATGTAGAAATGGATATTGGAATTATAAACAGTATATACATCCATTCGTATCCGTTCCCATTTTTAAAAATGCAAGCTAAATTGTATTCGACGACATCAGACACTACCCGTATCCGTAAGGGACCTACTTAAAGTTTTCTCACCGTGACGAGTGAACAATTATTAATTTTATTAAAACTAGTATGGAACCTATTTAATAGTATATTTATAAATAAATTTTACTAATAATTTAAAATTACTAATGACACATAAAGATTAAATTAATCTTAGTACTATTTAATTTAGTTTAATCCTTCTTTTAAATTATTTTAATACTATAGTTTATTTATTTATTGATGCAAATTATTTCATATAAATTTATAATTTCACAATAAATATTTATATAAAATTAATATTGATTGATTGATATAGTTAATTAATAAATATTTATTGATGACTAAATTATTTTTTTGTGCTATTCATTTCTATGTTATATTCATAAATGCTTTATCCTCCACTTGTATGATAATTTAATAGTTCCATACCAATGATAAAGTAAATGACTATTTGTTTTCTACCATTTTATTTGAATTTCTTCAATTGATCTATTATTTTTACTATGTGCAATCGCTTCTGAGTTCTGCACTCTGCACCGCAACAGCTTTGCTTTGCAGCTTTATTATTTTCGCCGCTCTTCCACGAAAAGCTCTTCTCTCCGCCACGGTAAAAAAAAAGGCTCTTGGAGATGCTGTATCTCCCTTCTCAACTAGTTGCATCGGTTTGCCTCTATCGCCTCTTATGCATGGGGCAATAGTAAAAGACTTTTCCATAGCCCGTCGGCCCTCTTATGCATGGGGCAATAATAAAAGACTTTTCCATAGTCCGTCGGCTGCGAAAATACAGGCTGCACCACATGTTGTCGCTGCATTCTAAGAAGAGGAGGAGGAAGAGGCGGCGATTAGGCGCTGCGCCACCACCTTGCTGGACCATGGAGAAGATCGATGGACATCAAGGGCGTATGCAAGGAAGCTGAGGGGAAAAGAACAGAAATCTATTGCAGCATGTATGTGCTGAGCACATGCTATCTATACCGTTCAAAACTGCTTTGAGATTCGTGCTATGCACTCTATTTAATATTTCATACTCCTGGTTCGAAAACGCACACATCTCGATGCGGTTTTGGATGGTCAAGATAGTGTGTGCTCAGCACATGCACATAAAAAAACTGCTTTCGCAAAAGAAGGTAGGAGGAGCCGCAATTAATGAGGGAGAAAACTGAAAGGGCCAAGCTGCATACATCCATAGGCCAACGGTCCTCAAGCATCCATCACGTGCGGCTAGGCAACGGTTCGATCACGCTGGCTAGGCCATGTTGACGCTAACGTGGCATATTGGGCTGGCAATGAACGGATAATCAAGTTTAAGGGTCTATAAATGTGATTTTAGAGTCTACGGATCTATATGACACACACAAATAAGTTAATTGACCTACAATACATTTAATTATATATATACAAGTATTTAACTCTATAACAATTCAGCAAAGGTGCTAATCGAATAGTACTTGTGAAAGTTCTGAACAAATCATCAAAGTGTCCAGTGCACTGATGATCCTCAATTATTTCATTGCGTTACTGGTGCTTTACAAGTTGTAACCATGTACCCACCGCACTTCAAAGGAGGGAGGGAGAGACTAAGGGAGAGAATCGTTCTAGGCACCCTTCTAAACCCAAAACAAATCTCACTTGGGGAGCTTCTCACTATGCAAGATGGTGGCTTGGACGGTTGGTTAGCTGTTTTAAGATCTGAGCATATTTTATTTTTATTATTATCTATATATATATAAGCTTTCACTCAACCCTAACTAGCTTTCACTCAACTGCAAAAAGCTCGTTGAGCTGATTCGGTGACTCGTTACAAAAGTGCTCCAATTAGACCCATTTTTTCTTTAAAATGAAAATAACTTGATTTGGATCGAATAACTTTCGACTTTGGGTCGGCTCCTTAAGCTTAGCATGAAGTAGAGTTTCAAACAATTCAAGAGACTATGATAAATAAATTTTGCCAACGTTCAAAAAAAGCTAAAAAAAAAAAACTAACGTCTTGTTTGTTTGGCTTATGAGCCCGACTTATTAGCAATGGTACAATATTTTTCTCTTACAATAAAACAACTAAGCCTTAGTCGGCTTATCAGACGAAACGATCACCCAAATAAACAATCACAACTATCACCCAAACAGGGCAGGCAGCCGACGATGCACGCAAGATTATTTTCATATCATAAAATTATTTATAGAGCTTATTCATGGTTAAAAAGTAGTGCTAAGCCGGCTCTGCTCGACAAGACTTAAATACGGTTGTGACTATTTATAGAGCTTATTCATGGTTAAAAAGTAGTTCTAATTCTGACCGATAAGTTTAAGCGAACAAAGTCATTATATTACATCTAATCTAATAAGATCTGACAAGGCAAAACAATACACACTACCTTTCATGATTTTAATATTCTCACTCTATAAGTCCTTACGCATATCTTAGTAATAAAAAAAAGGTTACCGTAGCAACCCATGGGATTTCTAGCTTCTTGACGGAGAAGCCATTTATTACAAGAACATATCGCGTAACATCACTCAGCCCCAAATAAGGAAATATGGGAGACATATATAATAAACTGTAAATTTCGACTAAGAACCGATCAAAATGACATTATTATTCAGCTTCAAAGTTAATTGAACGTTTAGCCACACATTGCAAAATAAACACTCACGACATCTCGCTTACTATACTCAGGGACAAATTAAAGTCATGTCGCTCCTTTTTTTTTTTTCTGGTAGGATCCGGGCCCATCTCTCTCCGTTGTTGATGACTATCATTGTCGATTGCGTGCTACAATGAAACCGTTATTTTTTTTTAGATTTTAGAATAGATTTGACATGAGGAACAAATCATTCAAATAGTCGAGAAAACAAAGTTACCTTCGATGTGGAGCACCATCTTCCTTCGAAGATCCATCATAGAGTAAACAAAAGGTGATATATGATGTTCAGCACTAGTCAATGTAGGATCCAGAAGCTGCAAGGCGGTTATATCAATTGATTAATAACATAGTCGTGTGAGAGGAAGACAATAAATTTAATTGAACCCGCTTGTGCTCCCCCTGTGCTCCCTCCCATCTAAATTAAAATATAAGAAAATTTTGAATTTTCTAGATACATATTGCTTTTAATATATATTTAGACACGTATAGCAAAAGCTATTTGAATCTAGAAAAAAAATCAAAACTGCCTGATAAGTAGAAATATAGTGGGTAATTATTACCTCATACACTTCACTTTCGGAAGCCGTCGTAAATGTCTTTTTTGTCCATTTTTTCATGTTGGAGTTCAGTTCATGGATAAGTCTCTCCACATCATACTCTGGGATATAGTTTGATGAACGGTCTTCACTATGATTAACGGTTTCCAAGGCATCTTCAAACAAGATATGGCTAATTGCAGCCAAACCTCTGAGAGCATCAAGAAATGAACTAATAGTTGCCCTATCAAACTTCATATGGCATGCGTCCTCAGCAGTCCTTAGAAAGGTTGACACATATGTTCGAATGGTCTATATATTAGAGAGAGATTGATTAGTATATCACTGTAATTAAAAGGTGACCCAACAAGATAATACTCCCTCCGGAACTATATTAGTTTTTGTTTTGGACAGGGTCTGAGTCAAACATTGAGAATATAAATCATAACTTTTAAGTTGTTGAGTTTGAAAAAATAAAAATCATATCAATATATTTGTCTTGAAAAACACTTTTATAAAAATATACATATATTATATTTCAATAAATATTTTTCAAAAAATAAGCAGTTAGAGTTACGCTTTGGAGACCATGTCGTTATCCAAAATGACAACTAATATGAGTATTGAGAGGGTATTAGTTTTACCTGCTGTACGGTAAGAGGTGATAGTCCACTTGATCCATTAAATCTCAAGTGCGCATTAGCCTACGAAAATAAATAGCTAGTGAGAAACAACAATATCTGAAATATAGAGAGACTATAGCATATGGTTACGTACTGCGATCTTGGTCGATAAATGAAGAGCCATTCCAACTCTTATGCAAACCATCAGTGCCATCCCCCTTCCTTTTGCATACTACATCATCATAGAAAACTTAACATTTAGTAGAGAGCGAGGTCAATCTGTCATATGTTTATGCCCCTCCTTTGCTAATGCAAATAAACATTTGATAATTTTTCACGACCATGCCTTCAACACGTTTTTTTTTCACGAAGAATAGGAAATCATTTGATGATGTAGTATGCCAATACAACAACTAGTTTCCTTCAAGTTTTGATTTTTTTATAAAAAAAAAATACAAAACCAAATGGCATGGCATAACACCACAGATTTTAAACCGCACAATCCTCTTCAACATCAGGTCATCAGATTTGGGTAGTATATAAAGCTATATCACTAGAAGGAAGCAAACAAGTAACTTATCACCAATAATTTTTTTTTCTCTTTTAATGTGTCACGTCAATAGTATGGCATGGTATATCCTCTAAATAATTTTGACAATATTTTTTTAAGGAATCGTTTGGATTATTTCACTTACAGGAATTGAAATCTACTTAGTCAACCAATCCTAGGATTAAGTTTTAAGTTTGACCCGAGTTTGAAAAAATAATGAATATAGTAAAACAATTATCCAATAGATATGTATTTATATATCATAGTAAAAAGATACTGACCGGAATCTTTCTCAGGTAGGTTCCAAATGTGTCATCCTCGTCACGAAACAACGTGGCCTCTAATTCTTGAATCTTAATAATAATAAAATAAAACAAAACATTACTAGTACGAACTAGTATAACAGTAGGTAGAATCGAAGCAACAATGCAATGCAATGAAGATGGAGTTTGAGAGATTTGGGGATTTTCTACATACCATAGCGTCTTGACTAGTACCAGCGCCCAGATTCTTAGCACGCAATTCTGCTCCGTACTCCCTGGCGTACTTGTTCATGTCGCCCCGAAATTTCCGGGACCGCGCAGCCTAAACAAAAACAAATTATATATTACAGTAAGGCATTGTGTACTACTAGTACAGATAAACAAGCAGATGATGATTCCATTACTCTAGGATCTTGCTCCTCGGGAGGGCGAGGGTCGGGGCTCGCCTCCTCGCTTGGCCGACCGGCGGTGCAGAAGGAGGAGACGAGGCGCAGGCGGCGAGTCGTCCCCGTCCCCATCCTCAGGCCGGTGGAGGACGGCAACCACGGCTTGCCCCTGCTGCTGACATCCCGGAGCTCATCGCGTGCTGGCGGGCCAACGGCGGGTGGAGGTGGATGATGCTGTTGCCCATCATTGCTTTGCTCGCAGGCGGAGCTGAGGAGGTTGGTTGCTCCGATCCCCTCTGTTTTTATTTTCGCTCCCGTTCCGACGGCAGACAGGCTAAGGAGCAGGAGGAAGAGAGGGAGTAGTATTATAGAGGGATTGCCAGCGCAAGCGCAATGAATTCGGTGGTGTGGTGTCCCATCCAACTTCGGCGCGGCTTTGCCAGCATCAGCAGTCCTCCTCCTCCACGTCTCCATTACGTTCACGTGCCCGGTTCCATTAGCGGCCACGTGTCTTTCCATGTTTTTTTCCCTTTTGTTTAGATTAGGAAATATGTTAGTGCGTTGTACCAAGAGAAAAAAAAAGACTTTTACATGAATGCCATTACGAAAGATCAAAATTCCATACAAACCATTAAGAAGTTGGACCGCACATCAGTGCCACTTAACAGTTTAGGACCCTAACAAGTGGACCCAGCCATTAAACTTGCCCAACATGCCCTTGCCTTGTTGCGTTAGGGCACGGAGGGCACGACCAACGCTTTGCCCGACCATGGGGGCCGCCCCGCCGCGGCTCCTTCCCCGCGCCGCGAGTCTTGGCCCGGCCATGCGCGCCACCCCGCCGCAGCTCCTTCCCCGCGGCGGCCATGCGTGCCGCCCTTCTGCGGCTTGGCCAAGCCGCGAGCACGAGCGCCGCCCAGCCGCTACTCCTCGCCTCCGCGGCCGGCTGCTACCCCGCACCATCCCACCCCGCTCCGCTCCGCCCCGTCCTCCTGTCCACCACGCGTCGACGGTCCCTCGCCTCGCTCCAGCGTCCCAGCGCCGTGCCGCCCACGCCGATGCGGCCTGTAACCGCTCCGCCCTCCTACTTCGGTGAGCCGGCCAGATGGGGCGAAAGCTCTCCTACGCCCGCGCACGCGACTACCGAGACGGAGCCGACCAAACGGGGCGGACCTCCCCTGCGCCTGCGCCCAAGGCTACCAGGACGGAGCCGGAGGGGGCAAAGCTCGCCCTCACTAGCCAGACGGGGCGAAGCTCCTGCGCGGACGACCGCGTCCTGTTGCTGCCGTCAGCGTCGCACAAGGGGCGGCACTCGTGGAGCACCGCCCTGCCCGCCGCGCTGGGGCTCGACACGCGGGACGACGCGGATGTGGACGACGCTGGTGCGCGGGATGACGCTGGGGCTTGGTGAAAGGTCCTATGTGATGGCTAGAGGGGGGTGAATAGTCTAATTTAAATTTCTACAAAGAAATCTCAACAACAATGTTAGATAATTAAGAAGCGAAGCGAATTTTGCGCTAGCCTAGAGGGTGTTGCGAAGCCACCTATCCACAAGTGCTAGCCTAATATCTCTAAGAGTCACACAACTCCTACACAAGCTAATTTCTCCCCTTTGTCACACATTACCACAAAGGAAACCACTTGTAGTAACATGTATCACTTGAGGGTACTTAGGAAGGTTTGTTTATCAAGTCAATTTAGAAACAAGTGGGGTGAATATATTTTATAGTTCAATCTAGATTACTTGTCCTATATACTTAACACGGTTTAAACCATAGACAAGCTTCTTCACACATATTGCAATGGTTATCTTAGCCATGTTGGTTAAGTACAAGAATAAGCATTCTAGACTAAACATGTGAGGTTGCAAGCTTACCAACATGTCATATGCCACCACTAGATCAATCAACTCATAGAAACTATAGTGGTACCATATGTCCATTGAAAACATTTTATTTTCATGAATAAGTCTATCATGAGTGATGTCTATATGCCCTACACAAGACTAGCAAAGGATGAATGCATATGTTAATCAATTTTACCTTGCTATGTTGGAGTAGAGGCATGTCATAAGTGGGGTGCATCAACTCATGTTGGAGAAATCCAAGATATTCAACTCATCCCTTAACTTGCAAAACCTCTTCTCATCAAGTGGCTTGGTGAAAATGTTGGCTAATTGATCATCGGTGTCCACATTGTCAATGAAAATATCATCCTTTTGTTGATGAACTCTTATGAAGTGGTGTCTCACATCTATGTGCTTTGTTCTAGAGTGTTGGATGGGATTGCTTGTAAGCTTCACCGCACTTTCATTGTCACAAAGCAAGGGAACCTTCTTAAACTTGATTCCATAATCATTCAAGGTGGCTTTCATCCAAAGTAGTTGTGCACAACAACTCCCCGCACTTATATATTCAGCTTCGGCGGTAGAGAGTGCCACACTATTTTGCTTCTTGGTTGACCATGAGATTAGTGATCTTCCCAGTAGTTGACATGTGCCACTAGTGCTCTTCCTATCAACCTTGCATCTCGCATAATCGGAGTCCGAATATCCAACTAATTCAAACCTTGACCCCTTTGGAATCCATAGTCCAACATCTTATGTATGCTTCAAATATCTCAAGATTCTTTTTGTGGCCTTCACATGACTCTCTCTAGGAGATGCTTGAAATCTTGCACACATGCATACACTAAACATGACATCCGGTCTTGATGCGGTCACATAGAGTAGACTTCCTATCATTGACCGATAGAGTGTTTGATCCACCAGCATGCCACTTGAGTCACTATCCAAGTGTCCATTAGTCCTCATGGGAGTACTAATGCTTTTAGCCTCTTCTAATCCAAACTTCTTCATCATATCCTTGATGTACTTGTCTTGACTCACAAATGTGTCATTCTTCATTTGCTTGATTTGAAGTCCAAGGAAGTAACTAAGTTCACCAATCATGGACATCTCAAATTCATTTGCCATCATTTCACCAAACTCTTCACAAAATTCTTGATTTGTAGACCCAAAGATAATGTCATCCACAGATTTGCAAGACAAACAAGTCACTTCCAATATTCTTTGTGAATAGGGTGGTGTCAATCAAGCCAATCTTGAATCCCTTAGAGAGGTGAAAGCTTCTCAACCTCTCATACCATACTCTAGGTGCTTGCTTCAATCCATAGAGAGCCTTCTTGAGCTTGAATACATGGTTGGGCTTCTTTGTATCTTCAAATCCGGGTGGTTGCTCAACATATACTTCCTCATTGATATACCCATTCAAGAATGCACTCTTGACATCCATTTGGTATAGCTTGATATTGTGTGCACAAGCATAGGCCAATAGAATTCTAATCGCCTCTAATCTTGCAACCGGAGCATATGTTTCTCCAAAGTCAAGACCCTCTACTTGAGTGTACCCTTGTGCAACTAGTCTTGCTTTGTTTCTTACCACTATTCCATCTTGATCTTGCTTGTTCTTAAATACCCATTTGGTTCCAATGACATTGTGATTTGTTGGTCTATCCACTAGTTCCCAAACTTGATTTCTTGTGAAGTTGTTAAGCTCTTCATGTGCATTTATCCAATCCACATCCTTCAATGCTTCATCAATCTTGGTTGGCTCAAATGATGAGACAAAATAATGATGCTCACAAAATGAAGCCAATCTTGATCTTGTTTGAACTCCACTTTGAATGCCTCCAATTACTTGATCCAAAGGATGATCTCTTGCAATGTTGGTAGGTTGGAGTACTTGCATATGAGAATTTTGAGCGTTCGGTTGAGATGATGATGGACTAGCTTCTTGTTGATCTTGAACTTGAACTTCACTAGTACTTGCTTGAACTTGAGTTGAAGAGCCACTTGCTTCTTCATTTGCAGAAATGGTAACTTGATCTTCATCTTCATATTGTACTTGTCTTGGTCTAATATCACCAATATCCATATCTTTCATTGCATTGACCAACTTGTCACCTCTCACATCATCAAAGTTTTCTTGTTCATCTTGAGAGCCTTGTGTTTCATCAAATTCAACATCATGTACTTCCTCAAGAATCCCACTAGATGAGTTCCAAACTCTATAAGCTTTGCTTGATGTAGAGTAACCAAGTAAGAAGCCTTCATCACATTTCTTCTCAAACTTGCTTAGCCTTGAGCCTTTCTTCAAGATATAACATTTGCACCCAAATACCCGAAAGTAAGTAATGTTTGGCTTTCTTCCATTCAATAGCTCATATGGAGTCTTCTCAAGCATTCCATGACAATAGAGACGGTTGCTAGAGTAGCAAGCCGTATTGATAGCTTCGACCCAAAAGGAATGACTAACATTGTATTCACTTAGCATTGATCTTGCCATGTCAATCAAGGTTCTATTCTTCCTTTCAACTATACCATTGGATTGAGGAGTGTACTTTGGAGAGAATTGATGGTTGATTCCAAAGTCATCACAAAGTTCATCAACTCTTGTGTTCTTGAACTCACTCCCATTGTCACTTCTTACTCTCTTGATAGTCATTTCAAACTCATTTTGGCACCTCTTGACAAATGTATTGAAGATATCAAATGTGTCACTCTTGTCACTCAAGAAGAATACCCATGTGTATCTTGTGAAGTCATCCACTATCACAAATCCATAGTTGTTTCCTCCGATGCTTGCATATGTAGTTGGCCCAAAGAGATCCATGTGCAATAACTCAAAAGCTTTGCTTATACTCATGATGCTCTTCTTTGGATGAGTGTTTCCAACTTGCTTGCCGGCTTGACATGAGCTACATAGTTTGTCCTTCTCAAATGTTACATCCTTCAAGCCTCTCACAAGATCATGCTTGACTAACTTGTTTAATTGCTTCATGCCAACATGCCCAAGCCTTCTATGCCATAGCCAACCCATGCTAGATTTGGTGATGAGACATGTTGAGAGTTGAGTCTCACTAGCATTGAAATCCATAAGATAGAAATTCTCATATCTAAATCCCTTGAAGATCATATTTGAACCATCCACACTAATGATTTCCACATCCTCCACTCCAAATATGCACTTGAAACCGAGATCACACAATTGGGCAATCGACAATAAGTTGAACTCAAGCCTTTCAACTAGAAGCACATTGCTAATGCTTAGATCATTGGAGATAACAATCTTTCCAAGCCCTTTCACCTTGCCCTTGCTATTGTCACCAAAAGTGATACTATCAAAGCCATGATCACTCTCTTGATTGATTGAGTTGAACATCCTTCCATCTCCGGTCATGTGTTGAGTGCATCCACTATCAAGCACCCAATGCCTCTGTTGACACCGTTTTTTGACACGTGTCAATATGATCTGAGGATTGTGCCGATTGACAAAAGGCTAGTTGCCGCTCCTTATCGGTGTCAGAATATTACCGGTTAGATTGCCGATAAAGGCGAGAATGTTGCTGATGCAGACAAAGACTTGTTGCCGATTGAGGCAGGAAGACACTGTTGATGAAGGCAAGGAGATGTTGCCGATGAGAGCCAAAGCCTGTTGCCGATGAGGACGGAGAGCTGCCGATGAATGATGATGCCGATGGAAGCAAGATGAGGTGGCTGGTGTCAGCAGAGAATTGCCGATGGCAATAGAAGAAGGATGTAAATTGGAAGAAGTCGGCGGATGTTGCCGATGAAGGATGACATGGCTAGCGTGAGAATACAATTGCCGATGGCGCTAAAAGGAAATTGCGGATCGGAAGGATGTGTCGATTGAAAGTTTCATCGGGGAGAAGACATAAGGAAACTGGTGATCTTATGCCAGTATTGTTATAGAAGTTTGAGTCCAACTCTTGTACGAGTCATTTATTTCCTTAAAATAGAAGAGTTTGTTTAGGAAAATATTATTGTTTGAGTCCGACTCCTGCGCGAGTCAGTTATTTCCTTTAAAATAGGAGTTTGTTTTGTTTAGGAAAGGTACGAGTCGTATCTATCTACAACTCCCTCTGCTGGAGTATAAATAGGTACCCAGGGGTGCTGTAAAAGACATATCCAAGCATATCAAACATATCAATTACTTTTTATCTTATTTACCTTTCCAGCAATTTATCTTTACCGCATTAGGTATTAGTTCATCTACGAGTTCTTCAAGTTTTCGACGGGCTGCATCTCATCGACCTTCGTCAACCCTTGCAAGTTCCGCGTGGGAGTAATCTGAGCCTTGTCGTCCGGGCGCATCGTTGTCGTCTCGTTCAGCTCTGCTCTAGTTATCCTGATCAGGTTTGAACTTTGACATCTGGGCGCATCGCCGTTGTCTTGTTCAGATCTTGTTCTATTTATCGTCCTTGTCGATTAACTGGTCAAATCGACTGGTACACCCTCAGATATCGAATTCGAGTAATAGCCTGAGGTGTTCGCAGATCTTGACGCTTTTTGTGTCAACAGCCTCCCTCCGGCTTTGTAATTGACCTACAAGAGAGATAAATTTTTTTTAGGTACCCAAACTTGCTTGGGTCCTCCAAGGTTAGTTACCAAGGATTTTGGTACCCAAATGGAGTTCTTGGAAGGCATCCACGGTGCACCAATAAACTTGGCATGAACACCATTAGTACCCTTGGAAAGAACATATAATGAATCAACTCTAATAGAGGATATGTCTTGCTTGCCCTTCTTGTTCTTGCATGCTTGCTCATTGTGACCAACTTGCTTGCAAATCTTGCAATAGCTACTTGTGTTCTTCACAAAACGAGTCTTGTGAGGAGCAAAAGTGGCCTTGCCTTTCTTGGGGGTATAGCCCAATCCCTCTTTGTAGAGTGAGAGCCCCATGTGTTTGGTTTTGAGTAATTGATGAAACCTACCTAAGTACTAACCTTGATCTCTAAGTGTGAATCATGAGATAGGTTGGTACATGCCATGTGATGGAGCAAGGTGGATCAAGTGGATGGCACAAGGCTCTAGCATGATGGTGCAAAGGAAAATGGTGTGAAGGCAAAGGTGATATAGGAACCATTTTCGGTTTGGTGGTCAAGACACCATAGAGGGTGTGATCACGTTTCGGATAGATAGCCATACTATCAAGGAAGTGTTTGATTACGGTTATCATGTGTCACTAGGTTCATATGCATTACATCTAAAATCAATTGAACCAAGTGAGAACAACCAACTCTTTCCAAGATAATTGTGAACTAAAAGCTAACACACGTGCACAAGTGTTGAGATCACTTAGTGTTAGCCCTTGGAAGCTTGGAAGAAAGTTGGAGGAAGTTTGGTGCTGCTTTGGCAGAGGAAAGCAGCCCAGACGCAGGGTCCAGACGCTAGGGTATGTGCTGTCCGGACCATGGCACGTGCGTCCGGAAGCAAACCCTAGGCTGCTGCGGCTGAGGAGAGGAGTCCGGACGTTGTTGTGTGTCCAGACGCAGGATCCGGACGTGCGTCCGGAGGTCGTGTGCTCTCTGTTGTTTCTAGAAGAGGAGATCCGGATGCTGGTGTTAGTCTGGACTGAGGCTCCGGACTTGCGTCCGGAGGTGCTGTTGGCTCGGAGGAGCTCTCGGGTGTTCTCGGGCGCTCGGGAAAATATTTCCAGACGCCGAGAACAGTGACTCCGGACCCTGTGAACAGGTGCGTCCGGAGCCACGTGGCGAGCTGTGGCGAAGGCGCGAAGAAGCCGTTTGAAAAGGAGGAGAGTCTAGACGTGTGCGCGTTGGTCCGGACCCAGTGGAAGTAGCGTCCGGAGCTCTGCGTCCGGATGTGCTTTTTGTGGAGGTTTCTCTGTGGCAGAGGGTCCGGACGCATGCGTAATGGTCCGGACCCCCTGTGTAAACTGTGTCCGGAGGTGGCGCAGAGAGCTCTATTTTGAGGGGCAAACGGCTAGTGTTTGAGTGTGGGCTATATATAGTTGTATGGCCGGCCCTTTGGGGCACTCTCTTGCACATTTTCATCACTCATACACTAGTGCTCATTTGTGAGAGCCTCCACCACTCATCTCATTGATACACTTGACATATTCATGAGAGATTGAGGGAATCCAAGTGCATTGCTCATTGATTGCATACTAGTGGCACTTGGTGATCGTCATCGTCGCGGGAGTTCTTATTATTCTTGGAGGTTTCCACCTCCTAGACGGCTTGGAGCGACGAGGATCGTTGAGCGGAGGAAGGTGATTGTCTCTAGCTCCGATCGGTGGATTATGAGGGGTTCTTGAGTCTTCCCGCAGGAGTTTGCGAAAGACATCTCTAGTGGATTGCTCGTAGCTTGTGGATCCCTATCTTGTGTTGGTTTTGTGGCATCCGGTGACGGGTTTGGCGTGTGATGCCAATTAGCGCATGAACCTCCAAGTAGGTGAATCGCTACAATAAGGAGTAGATTATTGGCAAATAAGTGAACCTCGGTAAAAAATATTGTGTCACATTGTCTCTACCGAGGATTTCTTATTGTGATTGATTGGTTATCTATTGACTCATCTCTTCGCGGCGATATACCTTCCTATCTCTAGCTTTGCATTACTTTCTTTACATTCTTGCAAAGTAGAGTAGCTCTCTAGCTTGTGTAGCTTGTTTAGTGCTTTCTAGGTTGCTAGCTAAGTTGTGTGCCTTAGTTTCTATCTTGCTAGTAACTAGAATTGGTAGGTGGCTTGCTGACCCTTAGAGCTAGTGCAAACTTGCTTACGCCATGTTTTATTCTAACAAGTTTGTCTAAGTGTTGTTGTAGAAATTTTAATTAGGCTATTCACCCCCTCTAGCCATTCCTAGACCTTTCAAGTGGTATCGGAGCCGGTACACCGTTCTTACAAGGCTTAACATCCCACGGTGTTAAAATGGCTCTTATCAACAACACCAAGAGGCCACCCAAGTTTGATGGCACCGATTATAGCTATTGGAAGGCATTGATGACCACCTATATCAAATCAATCAACCGGAAGGTATGGTTGGTGGTCGACAAGTAGTTTGAGGTGGTGAATGAGGAGGCACCCACCGTGGCCGAAGAGGAGAAGCTCCAAAACAATGACATTGCATTGAGTGCCATTCATGATGCAATCTCAAAGGAGGTATTTGAACAAATCAAGAACATTGAGAGTGCTCATGATGCATGGAAGAAGCTTGAAGAGTCCTATGAGGGAATTTAATCCATGAAGGGGGCCAAGGCATATATCTTGAAGAAGAGGTTTGCTAGCTTCAAGATGAAGGATGATGAGAATGTGCCGGAGATGTTCAATAGGCTTGAGGTGCTTGTCAATGACCTCAAGTCACTTGGAGAGAAGGTGGAGAACAAGGATTTCTCATTCAAATTCTTGAGGAGTCTCCCACCAAGATTTGAGATGCTAGTCACTCTATTGGTGAGAAGCAGATTGGACACCATGACACCAAACCAAGTTCTTGGTGAGGTGATTACCGATGACACCTTTAGAGAGGATAAGGACAAGATTAGAGAGAACAAAGAGAAGAAGGATGACAAGAAATATGAGAAGAAGAAGAGTGTGGCATTCAAAGCCACATCATCATCAAGGGGCAAAGCAAAATGTGATGAGTCAAGCTATGATGAGTGCTCAAGTGATAGTGATGATGATGAAGAGAAGATAGATCTATTTGTCAAGAAATTTGGTAAGTTCATGAAGAAGAAGGGCTATAGGGCAAGAAGGAAGAAGAACTCTCACAAGTTCAATGAGAAGGATAGAAGATGCTTCAAGTGCAATAGCAAAGATCATCTCATTGCGGATTGCCCACTTCATAGTGACAATGAAGATGAAAAGAAGGGCAAGAAGAAAGAGAAGAAAGAGAGCAAGATGACTCTCAAGAAGAGCAAGAAGGGAGGCTCATATGTTGTCACTTGGGATAGTGATTCAAGTGATGATGATGACTCAAGTGATGATGAGAAGAGATCAAGCAAGAAGAAGGCTCTTGCAAGCATTGCTATGAAGAACAAGATCTCTCTCTCTTTGACACTCCATCTACATGCTTCATGGCTCGGTCCACTAAGGTACAATCCGATGATGAGAGTGACTCTAGTGATGATGATGATGATGAACCCACTAAATATGATCTAATTGAAATGTTGGAAGATGCTAAGACTCACTTTGATCTCAAGAGAAAGGAGTGTAAAGCATTGCAGAAAGAGCTTCAAGCTCTCAAGCAATCCTTTGATGAGCTCAACCTTACTCATGAGAGGCTAGAGGATGCCCATGAGAAGCTTGGCAAAGCTCACTCTAAGCTTGAACAAGCTCACTCATCTCTTGTAGAGCAAAAGGAGAAAGAGCATGTTTCAACAAGTAACATGGGAACAACTTGTGATATAATCAATGAATCTTTCTATGAACCCATCATCATCACTCCAACTAACCCTTCTTGTAGCACTTCTAACTCTACCTCTTCTATTAGTGATGGCTTCACTTGTGATGCTTCACTAATGGTTGAGAATGAGACCCTTAAGAAGGAGGTTGGTAATCTCACTCTAGCCTTAGGCAATGCCTATGGTGGAGACGCCCACTTGCTTAAGTGCTTGGGTAGCCAAAGGTTCTCACTTTGCAAAGAGGGACTTGGCTATACCCCCAAGAAAGGCAAGACGACCTTTGTGACTTCAAAGCCTCGCTTTGTGAAGAGCAATGGCCAGTTTTGCTCTAGTTGCAAGCAAGTACGGCATGATGAACAATATTGTAAACTAAATCTAAGCAAGATAAAATTTACAACTGCATCTATTCGCTTTGATTCTAGTTATGTGCTTACCAAGGGCAAGAAAGGTGTGATTGCTAAGTACATGGGTACTCCCAATGAGAGCTCAAAGAAGAAAGCTATTTGGGTAACTAAGTCCTTAGTCACTAACTTTGGAGGACCCAAACAACAATGGGTACCTAAGAAGAATTGAATCTTTTGTAGGTCAATTATAAAGCCGGAGGGAGACATTGGGTGCTTGATAGTGGGTGCACTCAACATATGACCGGAGATTCAAGAATGTTCAACTCTATCAAGCCAAATGATTGCAATGGGGTTGATTCTATCACATTTGGTGACAATGGCAAAGGAAAGGTCAAAGGGTTTGGTAAGATTGCAATATCCAATGACATGAGCATATCCAATATGTGGCTAGTAGAGAGCTTGAACTTCAACTTGCTATCCGTAGCTCAACTTTGTGACCTTGGTTTCAAATGCATCTTTGGAGTTGATGATGTAGACATCATAAGTGTAGATGGCTCTAACTTGATATTCAAAGGCTTTAGATATGAGAATCTATACTTGGTTGATTTCAATGCTAGTGAAACTCAATTGTCAACTTGCTTGTTATCCAAATTTAGCATTGGTTGGTTATGGCATAGAAGGCTTGGTCATGTTGGCATGAGGCAATTGAACAAATTAGTCAAGCATGACCTTGTTAGATGCTTGAAGGATGTGGTCTTTGAGAAAGATAAGCTATGTAGCTCTTGTCAAGCCGGCAAACAAGTTAGAAACACTCACCCTAGCAAGAGCATGATGAGTACTTACAAACCATTTGAGATCTTGCACATGGACTTGTTTGGGCCAACCGCATATACAAGTATTGGAGGAAACAAATATGGCTTTGTGATAGTTGATGACTTCACTAGATATACATGGGTATTATTCTTGAGTGACAAGAGTTACACATTTGATACATTTAAGATCTTTGTCAAGAGATGCCAAAATGAATTTGAAACAACTATCAAGAAAGTGAGAAGTGACAATGGTAGTAAATTCAAGAATACAAGAGTTGATGAGCTATGTGATGAATATGGAATCAAACATCAATTCTCGGCCAAGTATACACCTCAATCAAATGGGCTTGTTGAGAGGAAGAATAAGACACTCATTAATATGGCAAGATCTATGCTTAGTGAATACAATGTGAGTGATTCTTTTTGGGCTGAAGCTATCAACATGGCTTGTTACTATAGCAACCGACTTTATTGCCACAAGATGCTTGAGAAGACACCTTATGAGATATTTAATGGAAGAAAGCCAAATATTGCATACTTTAGAGTGTTTGGTTGCAGGTGCTATATCTTGAAAAAAGGTGCAAGATTGAGCAAATTTGAGAAGAAATGTGATGAAGGCTTCCTACTTGGCTACTCAACTACAAGCAAAGCATATAGAGTATGGAATCTTACTCTTGGCATAGTTGAGGAGGTACATGATGTGGAGTTTGATGAAACTAATGGCTCTCAAGATGAGAATGACAATCATGATGATGTGAGAGGTGAACCATTGGCCAATGCAATGAAGAACATGGATATTGGGGACATTCGGCCAAGGCAAGTGGATGAAGAGCAAGATAATGAACCTTCAAGTGTGCATGCTCCATCCAATGAGCAAATCAATGACAATTAAGCTAGTTCATACTCTCCAACTCAAGATTAACAAGAGGCTAGTACATCATATCAATCCAATGACCAACCAAGTACAAGCAATCAACTTCCAACACTCTAACCTACATCTATTGCAAGAGATCATCCTATAGATCATATTATTGGAGATATCACTAGTGATGTACAAACAAGATCAAGATTGACTTCATTTTGTGAACACTACTCATTTGTATCATCTATTGAGCCAACCAAAATTGAAGAATCTTTGCAAGATATTGATTGGGTGAATGATATGCATGAAGAGCTCAATAACTTCACTAGAAATCAAGTATGGGAACTAGTTGACAGACCAAAGAACCACAATGTTATTGGCACAAGATGGGTCTTTCGCAACAAACAAGATCAAGATGGCATAGTGGTGAGAAACAAAGCAAGACTAGTTGCACAAGGGTACACTCAAGTAGAGGGTCTTGACTTTGGAGAAACATATGCATCGGAGGCAAGGCTAGAAGCAATAAAGATTCTATTGGCTTATGCTTGTGCCCACAACATCAAGCTCTATCAAATGGACGTGAAAAGTGCATTTCTCAATGGGTACATCAATGAATTGGTATATGTTGAACAACCACCCGGTTTTGAAGATGACAAGAAACCCAACCATGTGTACAAGCTAAGAAAGGCACTTTATGGCTTGAAGCAAGCACCTAGAGCATGGTATGAGAGGTTGAGGGACTTTCTCCTCTATAAGAGATTCATTATGGGCAAGGTTGATACTACCCTATTCACCAAGAATATTGGGAAGAACTTGTTTGTGTTGCAAATCTATGTGGATGACATTATCTTTGGGTCAACCAATCAAGAATTTTGTGAAGAGTTTGGCAACATGATGGCTAATGAATTTGAGATGTCTATGCTTGGAGAGCTTAGTTACTTCCTTGGTCTTCAAGTCAAGCAAATGAAGAATGGGACATTTATTAGTCAAGGCAAGTACATCAAAGACATTCTTAAGAAGTTCAATATAGATGAAGCAAAGTCTATTAGTACACCCATGGGAACAAATAGAAATTTGGATGGTGATGCTAGTGGCAACATGGTAGATCAAAAGCTATATAGATCAATGATTGGTAGTTTGCTCTATGTGACCGCATCAAGATCGGATGTCATGTTTAGTGTATGCATGTGTGCAAGATTTCAAGCATCTCCTAGAGAGAGTCATTTGAAGGACACAAAAAGAATATTGAGATATTTGAAGCATACACCTAATGTTGGGTTGTGCTATCCTAAAGGATCAAATTTTGAGTTAATTGGATACTCCGACTCGGACTATGTGGGTTGCAAGATAGAGAGGAAGAGCACATCGGGCACTTGTCAATTGCTTGGAAGATCACTTGTTTCATGGTCATCAAAGAAGCAAAATAGTGTGGCACTCTCAACTGCCGAAGCCGAATATATTAGTGCGGGGAGTTGTTGTGCACAAATTCTTTGGATGAAAGCTACTTTGAATGATTTTGGAGTCAAATTCAAGAAAGTGCCATTGCTATGTGATAATGAAAGTGCAATCAAGCTAACCAACAACCCGGTTCAACACTCAAGAACAAAGAATATTGATGTCCGCCACCATTTCATTAGAGATCATCAATTGAAAGGGGACATTTCTATCACAAGTGTTGGCACCGATGATAAATTGGTCGATATCTTCACCAAGCCACTAGATGAAAAAAGGTTTTGCAAGCTAAGGAATGAGTTGAACATACTTGATTTCTCCAACATGAGTTGATGCACCCCCACTTATATGACATGCCTCTACTCCAACAAAGCAAGGTACAAATTGATTGAAAGCATTCATGCATACTTTGCTAGGACTTGTGTAGAGCATATAGACATCACTCATGCTTCTAGGCTCATTCATGAAAACCAAAATGTTTTGATGCTTATATGGTGCCACTATAGCTTCTATGACTTGATATGATCTTGTGGTAGCATATGACATGTTGATGTGCTTGCAATCCTAGTGTTTGATCTATGTCTATGAGCTTAAGTGTTTAATTCAACATAGGCAAGATAACCATCTTAGCATGTGTGAACAAGCTTGTCTATGGTTTAAACCGAATTAAATATCTTGGGCAACTAGCTTAGTTCAAACCAAAGTTGAAAATCTTTCACCCTATCTCACACTAAGGGGGAGTAAAACTTGAATATCTATAATCGGTCCCACCTTTTTGTGTCAATTGGATGACAAAGGTGGAGAAATTGTGAAAAATATAAAATTTGACCAAAAGGGGGGAGATATTTGCTTAAGGGGGAGAATTGAAAGATAAAGGGGAGAAAAATGAAAAATCAATTTTGAAAAGAGAACACACAAGTAGGGGGAGCAAGCTCATAAACACTTTGTTGCATTTGAATGCTTGCATCCTCATATGTATTGTTGCACAAGTACTTAAATTCAAATATTTATGCTTGTGTGGTGTTTGCTAGTGATACAAATTGAATGATGATTGATCAACTAGCATGCATAGGTTGATTAGCTTAGACGCACATGTGTTCTTCAAGTGTTATCTAGAAATCTTGCTCTTAATGTTGATCTCACGAGGTTCTCTAGTGGTTGTATTTTCAAGTGGTGTCTAGCTAATCATGGTGCTAAGGGTGATTCTAAATTCCGCACTCCGATGGTATCACGCTTCAAAGGTCTACTCTTAAACCTTAGCATCATTTGGTAGCTATTCACTCTCCCACATTGTCTATCCATGCATATGTGCTAAACTTGAACCAAACTCTAGAAGCACATATTGTCGATGTTTTATCACCGATAGCCTGCCACGGGGTTACCCGAGACAGTAGTTCGTGCCTCGGCGAATAGTGAAACCTTGGTGGTTGGACACACAGGGACACACGGTTTATACTGGTTCAGGCCCTCGACACGGTCGAGTAATAGCCCTATGTCCAGTTGGGTCGCTTGTTATTGCTCTGATCTCGTAATACAAGGTGTTGTGTGTCGCTCTACGTATCGGGTGTTGTGTAGTATGTTCAGGTGTTTTTTGGATGATACCCTTACCAGCCCTTTATAGTCCAGGAACTGATAGAGGGTTGTTCTAATCCTACCCGGTTACAAACTTAGAGTCCTAAGCTACGCTTTGGTCTTGTCGTCCATACCGAGTCGAATTCGGTCTTGCTTGTCCGTCTTCCTTCGTGGGCCGAGGAAAAAAGGCCCAAAGCTCTGGAAAGCCGGCCTGTGGGTACCCTATAGGATATCCCATCGACAAGCCCCTGAGCATCTCATGATTTTTCTTCAATGTGTCGGGTTGCTTTGAAAGCGAGCCGAGTTCTTTTGAAGAAAAATCGTGAGGTGATCTTCTGTGTTTCTGTCTTGTAGCTTTTGTGCACATTTTGGAAAATGTGCACTCATTGAGTGTAGCCCCCGAGCCTCTGGATACTTGGTACAAGTATTCAGAGGATCTAGAAAAAATCTTGTAAGGTAAGTATTTCCAGCCCCGACCCTTCTCCAAGTTCTTTTCAACGGAAAAGGGTTTGGTAGAAGGGTCTGAAATATCATGTTCTTGTTTTCTTTTATTCACAGGTTGGCGCTGTTACTTCACGGGTATCCAGAATCTTGCTTTCACTGTTTGCCTTGGTCAGCTTTTGTCTTTTTCTTTCTCGTGATTCTTGGCTTTTGGTGGTCCTCCCTTGCTATATATTCTCTTGTGCTTGCCCTGGTAACTTGAGCTTTAGAGTTTGTCGGCCATGCTGCTGAGTGAAACTGAGCAGCCCTCGGGCTTATGCCCGCATTCTAATGGTTGAGTGGGTAGAAGAATTCTTGTGAATAGAGTTAGAGGTAGACTAACTCCTCGGTTAGATTTTCCTGGAAAGTTTGGTGAAGCAGGTAGAAGAAGTCTTGTGATGTGGCTTCCATGCCTTCTCTATCTGTTAGTGAACTCCGGGCTGTCACCGTTGCCGCTCCTGAGTTGATCCTGGCTCTGCATGCTTGCATCGAACTCTTACGGAAAAGCTTAGGGCTGGAGTTGTCCAATCTTATTTGTTGGGAGTGGTTTTCTGCCTATCAACCAAGACTTTCTTCAGGCGTAAGGAAATTCTGGGTTGTTTCGTTCTTGTATTGGTAGTTGTACTTGTAAGATTTATGACCGAGTTGTTTTTGATATCCTCTGGTTCTTACTAGTTGTATGATTGTCCTTGGAATATTCTTCTGGATATTCCATCTTGTACCTTGATGTACTGCCTCTGTTTGTATCTCATCAATGCAGTCCTTGTAGAATCTTTTGTCTTTACTGCTTGTTGTAACCTTTTCTTCATAGACTCGGTGTATGTGCGTCCCTTTTTCTTCTATAAATAGTTGTGGTATGGTTCTCTTACCATATATCTTCTACTGCTCTTTGTAAAAAATCTCTGTTGTATCATGGATATTGTAGTTGGCGAGCTTCACGAGCCCCCGGGCTTCTTTCTTCCTTTTCTTGGTTGTAATCTGGTGAATGGTGTAGATCTTGTGATAGAAACCGGTAGACAACTGGTTTCAGGGTAGGATCAAGCTGTGGGCGATTTTGAGGCAAATGGTGTAGGTCTTGTGATGAGGCTGTCGCATGCTCCGCTGCCTGATCTTCCAGTGTCCTACCCCGTGTGCCTCTGACTGTTCCCGCGGCATTGGTTGAAGAAGTATTCCTTGGTCAGTCCTATGCTATGTCATTTTGGTGCGTGCTGATGCTGATCCGCATGTCTTGAATTCGGTCATTGCTATTTTACTACGTCTCTCGCTGCCAATCTTGAATGGCTTCCGGGTTCTGCTTCTACTACCTTTGGCAGCTTGGGTATGTGTTGCTTCATTGGGTATCGTGTATATCCGAGTTGTTTGGCTCTGTCTGACAATATTGGATCTTGGTTCGGGTTGATCTGTCATTGAATTTGATTATGTAAAGATTCTTATCTGTAAGATGGCTGAGTTGTTCAATATTCTCCATATTACTATTGTAATCAAACTCTTGTACCGAATGATTGATGAACAAGCTGTTGTCTTGTTTTCCTGACTTCTTTGTATTATATGTCCCTGATTGATGATGATTGTGATATTCAAGTACTTCTCTTTATCTTCCGAGTTGTTTAAGATAGATGTACTCTGGCCGAGTGTTTTTCCTAGGTGGTCATTCCGTAATTTCTGTAACTATTGTATTTTCTTTCCGTTGTAGCGAAAGACTTGTGGCTTTTTACCTCCTTATAAACCCATCCTTCTATTATGTCATCTCTTTTATCTTGCGGTAAAAAATTGTTTACCTTTCTTTCAAACCCTAGCTGTCGCCGCTGTATTTACTGTCTTTGATCTGCCCCGGATGGTGAAGAAGAACAAGAACAAGAACAAGAACAAGACCGAATTTGTGGACGGAGATACTGTCTTGGATCTTATAGACAACCCTGAGTTTGTCGAGATGTCTCGTCAAATGAAGAAATCCCCCAAGCCTACGACTCAGGAAGCAGATTTGGATCTGCTAGTTTCCCATGGTCTGCTCCGTGCTCAGATTTTTTCTGAGTACTCTCTTCCTGGTGAGCATGTCATCCCAAGTCCTTCTCCTGATCAGAATGTGCTCTTTGTTCCCTTTGTCCGTGCTGGACTCTGCTTCCCTCCATCAGATTTTTTGATGGAGTTTCTTCGTTTCTATGGCGTTCAGCTTCATCATCTGCCTCCTAACGACATTCTTTTTCTTTCTTCGTTTGCGCACTTGTGCGAAGCATTTATTGGCATCCCTCCTTGTCTTCTTCTCTTTCAGCATTTCTTTCGCCTTCGATTTCACGAGAATAAGCCCAGTCGCTCTTTTGGCTGTTGTGCTGTTCAGTTTCGTCAGGGTATGAAGGCTACTTATTTCGCCTTTACCCTTTATGAGTCTGTTAAAGATTGGGTGGATAAATGGTTCTATATTTCAAAACCTGATGCTTACTTCTCTTCTGATCTTGCCGCTCTTCCAATTTCTCTTCCTTATTGGAATAATCCTGTCTTCCTCTGAATCCTTGGCTATTAAGCCTCTGTTGACTCGGATAAGTTACCTGAAATAATCCGGGTTGACTGGCAATGGGTTGGTTGCCAGTTTCTATCGTCGTCGGGTTCAGCCTCTCATGCAGAGGGAAAACCTTGGCTTTGAATATACCGGTTCTTCTGACCCTTCTCGGATCATCAGTGAGTCCGAGTTGTCTGAGGATGACATGTTTGATCGCTTGGGGAGAGTCTTGAGTGGTGTGTCTACCATTCCTCCCCAAGTTCTTGAGTACCATGCTGGGAATCCACCTTCTCTGGTTAGTAATTTAATCAGCTTGCTTAGATTTCTTTCTTCTAAGTTCTTGTTTGTTGATGGCTTGTTTTGTGTGTCAGGATTATGGTCATTCTTTTAGGCTAAACTTGCCTTTTAGGCCGAATGCCTTTGTCCCTGAGGAGGCTGCTGCTGAAGTCACTGTGGCTTCGACTTCTTCTTCCAGGTTGATCCCTGGATTTTGCATTACTGATGGGTATGTGTCGTATACTCGTGATCCTTGGATTGCTAAAATCTTATTGGTTTCTAGGAAAAGGAAAGCTGAGTCTTCTGCTCAGCCTGTTCAACCTCCTCCTGCTACTTGTCGTCGTTCTCCTCGTCCGTTTACTCCCACAGGTAACATTATTGTAGGTGAGCATTTTCTTCTTTTGGATGAGTTGTTTTTGTTTATTGTGTTCCTTCACCCTTGTATTTGCTTTTTTCTAGGTGGCCAATCCATTCGACTTGATGAAGAATATTCTGACGATGATCCTCCTCTTGTTCGGCCTCCGTAAGTTTCTTTCTTTGCTGTCTTCTTTGTTTTTCTTTGTTGTAACTTCCATCTTATTGTAAGGTTATTTCAGTCGTAGATTGTCTGTTGGTCAATCTTCTGGCGAAGCTGTCCCGATTCCTTCGGCTATCCCAATTTCTTCATCTTCCTTGCTTGATGATGATTTCTCTTTTGACATTCCCAAGCTTTCTTTTGCTTCTGTCGCTGCTTCTTTTAACAAGTCGGCCAAGTAAGTTGAATTTTCTCTGTGTATTGTTTTGTATCTTTATTTGTCATTGCCTGACATTATTGCTTTCTTGCTTTCTTTAGGTTTTCTTCTGATGCTCCTGCTTCGTCTCAAGGAGGTAGGGTAATTTTTGTCTTGCTGATGGAGATTTTTGCTTTTGTTTTTCTTCTTAATTTTTCCTTGTTTTGTCTCTCTCAGGTTTTTGCACTCCTGATGCTGCCAATGCTGCTGGTGCTTCTGAATTTGTTGGTGCCTGTCCTCCTAAAGGTGTGCCTCTTCTTGAGGTGCCAAAGTTGAGAGTTTCAGGCAAGGCTCCTGTTTCTTCTTCAGTGTTGCCTTTACTTATTAAAGGGTCAGAAGTTCAACTTAGCCGGGTTGAGCGAGTTCAGAGGCTTGTTTCCTCCTGGAATGATTTATCAGTATCTTTCGGTGTTGAACTAAAGGTATTTGGCCTTGCTTTTTTCTTCTTTTTGTTTGTCTGTTTGTACTTTTGTTTTGATCTTTTGTCTTTTGCAGGAATTCTGTCAGGAATTGACTACCTCTTCTTCGGAGATTCGGTCAACTGCTACTCTTCAAGCTGAACTTGATAAGGTTCAGCTTGAGTTGTCTCAAGCTCGTACTGCTTTGGAGCAAGAAAAAAATTCTTCAAGGAGTTGCTGATGTTTCCTTGTCTGATTTGAAAGAAAAGATGGCTAGTAACTAATTATTTTTTCCTTTGTTGTGGTTTTTTGTTCTATGTCTGACATATTTGCTTTTTTTGTAGCTGCTGATCAGGCTTCCATTGTTTGGAGTGAAGAGAAAAAAGCTTTATCTCTTCGTGTTGAATCCTCAAAGAAGAGAGCTGAAGCTATGAGTTTATCTGTCTGTTTAGCCTTCGATCTTCCTGCCACTTTCATTTCTTGCTTTCTGAGTTCTTTGCCTTTTCTAGTTATTGAAGTCGGAGCAAGATCTACAGTCTCAACTTCAAAGAGTCCATGATCGATATAAGGTTTTATATGCTGCTATGACGCCTGTTGTGACTGTCGTTTGCCATGAGGAGGATGCCAAAGAAGGCCTGAAAACCTTAATTCCTGCACTGCCTCTTCGTTTTAAAGAATTCGTTGAGAACGGCTTTGAACGTTGTATAAACAATGTTGTTTCTTTTGTTCGAGCCCTTGCTCCTGATGTTCCTTTGGACCGGATTCTTGAGGATCCAATGGATGCTGATCTTTTAGCTAGGTGGGAGCAAGCAAAGCCTGAAGTCAAGAGCCTTTGTAGTGCAATACTTGGTCAGCTGAAAGTATTGCCTTCTTGATGAATATTTTGATTTTATCTTTGAGCGGTGGTTCTTGTAATACACTCTGGTAATACTTTTGCTTAATATATTGTCAGGCTTTGCCCTGATATTGTAATGTCCTTATCTTTTCCTGTTGATAATGTGCATCCTGACTGATATATTCAATTTTCTGATGAATGCCGGGTTCTTTCGAGTATGCCGAGTGATAGGCTTCTGCATTTCTGAATTCCTGTTGGATAATAATATGTGGCCTTTGCGCCTTGATGATTAGACTGAAGATATTGTTATTCATATAGTGCCCCTCTGTTGGCTTCTTGCGTTTATAGATCTTCTGAGTAGTTTTGAGGTAGTCGAGTAGTTTCTTGGAGATGTAGTCTGATATGATAGTATTCGGTTTGCAATCTTTGTTGTTCTGCTTTTGTGTTGCTCTTCAAGCAGTTGTGTTGTGTCACTTCATACAATTGATTGTTTTTTGAAGTCGTCGAGGTAGACTGATACTTTTTGTTGCTTCAAGTAGCTTAGATGTCATGGCGCCTCACAAAACGGTAATCTTGTAGATATATGAACCAGACTGTGCCGCTCATGGTGCAAAGCAGTCGGTTTGTCATTGAGGTAGATTGATGCTTTTTGTTGCTCCGAGTAGTTTGGATGTCATGTTGTTGTTAACACTGGATTTTGGTACGCCTAGGAGAATGACAGATGGGCCAGCAAGTGGCAGTGTTCAGAGCGTTCGACAAGTGTTCGTAGCGGTCAGCTAATCTGTAAGGATTCGGCTAAATGGTCGTGCGGTCGGCTATTCTGGGAATGGCGATCTTCTGTTAAGGAAAGTGACAAGAGCAGAAGGCAAGAGCCGAATGGAGCAACAAACTTTGTGACGATTAAGGGAATAAAGACCCCGAAGAGAAGAATAGGTTTAAATATCGTTTTTCCTTTAATGTTTCGTAGTCGTGTCCTTGTAGGACTCATGTTATGACTAGGGTATAAATATAAGCCCTTGGCATTTGTAAAAACTGTTCACAACCAATACAATACAACCGGCCCCGTGCCAACTTCGAGTCCTTTGTCGTGTCGTCGAGTTCTTCGAGAGGAATCATCGATCCGTCAACCTCCGTAAGTCCCGACAACCTTGTTATCAGGTCTAGTATCATGCGGTGGATTTAGATGTTGATGCAAGTAGTCTTGTTTGTTTTCAATGATCGTGCGGCAGATCTTTGCTTGACAATCAAGAAGTCTTCGCTTATGTTTCGTTTATGAGTACACACTGTGCGGTAGGTGCTTGCTCGATATGTTTAGCAAAAGCAAGATAGTTATCAGCTCTATTAGATTTGGCAAGATCTAGTAGATTCATCAAGTTACTATGTGTTGCATGTTTTATATTTGTTATATATTTGTAACACTCTTTTGCCCAATCTAGATTGATACGGTTCGGCTTTATCTTTTCTTATAGATCTATTCTTGTTTTAATAGTTAATCATATTGTTCATACGAATAGATCTCACGGTCATAGTAGCCGAATTAGTTTAGATCTAGATTGTTACGTGTTGCGGGTTCATACATGTTAACCATGTTTAAGCTTTGATAATGTTGGGTGTCGTGCGGCAGACGCGGGCTTTAGATTAGTTTAACTGTGTTTACTTATATGTTCCTTCATCATGGACCCCAACTCGGTTGGATTGTCGAGCTTGGTTATGCTTTAACTCATAGTTAATTATAATTCGTCCATACGTACTTTTTCATGCATGCACGTTCGGCTATCAACTTTTTTCACATGCTTTGCGTTTGCTTTAGCCGAACGATCTATAAGACCAGTTGGCAGATAGCTTCTATAGCTATATGTCATTTTAAGTGGCTTCAGGGCCGTATATATGGAACTGTCTGGTCTCACCCAGCATGTTCTAGTTTTATATCTAATAATTTTCATCTCTTGTTAGTTTCAGGTCAAACTGACTGACATGTTTTCGGACTCCGAAACACTCGGGCACCCGATTGAAGCTACGCTTTCCGGCTTGCTGTGTGTTAGGCACAGTGCGTCATATTTTGTGTCAACACACTTTTTGGCACGCTCGGTGGGACCACACTCTTTTTCGAGATGGTCGAAATCGATAACAGCCAGGTTCTGGACGTAGCTATGGATGAGTTGCCAGAAGACCTGAGGAATATAGTCCAGCAAGCATGTGATGAATTTCAACAGAAGTACTTGTTGTCCTTTTTGAAGAATAAAAGCAACAAGGTTTTTCAGAAGCAGCAGCTCCCAAGAACTCTCCTTCCACATCAAACTGATTACACCGAAGAAGAGGATATTCAGAAGATGAATGAGGTGATTTATAAAGTCATGAGTGAAATTATGAGGAATCATCAAACGGCTTTCTTGAACACCTTTCGCTCGATCATGATCAGCACCTTCGGTCTAGCTGCCGATAAACACTTTGAGGAAACTGTTGGTCCAATGCAAGGGCCGACATTGTTCAATGTGCCAAAGCATTAAGGCAAAACTACTGAAGGAGGTGAAGCATCTGGAACAGATGCAGGAGGAGTGGAAACTCACCAGAAACAGCCTGTGACTCATGGCCAACTCACTTTTGGTGCATCAAGGGACATTCCGCAGTATGTATGCATCAAGGGCCAACTCACAAGGTATCTCCGGCTGCAAACAGGTTACAAAAGAGTATGTATGGAGATGGATACCAAGAATTTGCCGATTACAGTGCTATTAATGCTCTCCCAAATCCAGGATATAAGAGTTCGGCTGGGTTACACCTTGAGGATAGGCATATGGATCTCCGAATTCAAGTGTTGATCTCATTATGAATAGAATGGCAGACATGATGCAAAATCAATTTGGCCTAAAGCCAAAGAATCAATCCTATACATACAAATATCCTTACCCAGAATGGTACAACCGAGTGGCGCTCCCTCCAAGGGTGAAACCTCCAGCATATTTGACCAAGTTTTCTGGCCAGGATGATACTAGTACTATAGAGCACATCAGCAGATACTTGATGCAGCTTGGGGAAGCATCTGCCGATGAGGCTTGGAGGATTCGGTATTTTCCATTATCCCTGACGGGTCCAACTTTCACTTGGTTCACATCTTTGCAGCCAAATTCCATTGGTACATGGCCTGAATTGGAGCAAAAGTTCCATTCATATTTCTATACAGGTACTAATGAGAAGAAACTAGTTGACCTTATGCGTTTGAGGCAGAGGGCCAATGAAACACCTCAAGAGTATCTCCGCAGGTTCAGGGAAACCAAAAACTTCTGCTACTCCTTAAACTTACCAGATGACCAGTTGTCGAGCATGGCGATAGAGGGCATGCATCTAAATATCAGGGAGAAGTTGTTCGGCATGGACTTTGATGATCTTGTTCAATTGTCACAGCGGTTGGCTATGATGAGTAATCAGGCTCAAGGGTTCAGGAGAGAGAACCGCTTCCAGAAAGGTGATGTGGCTAATGAAATATATCAGAGTTTCCTGGAAGAAGCAGCCGAATATGATGATGAAGATGAAGTAGCTGCTACCGAGTTGGTCTGGGCAAAGGAGCCGACTCTGGTTAGTCAACGCTGGCTAAGGCAGCAGAAGGGTACGTACGACTTTGATGTCTCCAAATCAGATAGGTTATTTGAGGTGTTACTCAAAGAGGGACGCATCAAGTTACCGGAAGGACACCCCATGCTACGCCCTGAGGGAGTAAAAGATAAGAAGTTTTGTGGGTACCACAATACTAATTCTCATTCCATCAATGATTGCCGAGTGTTCAGAATGAAGATTCAGAAAGCTATTCAGGAAGGGCATTTGAAGTTTGATGGTAAGATGAAGGTTGATGCTAATCCCTTTGCTCAGAACACGATGACTTTCTCCATGAACATGGTTGCTATAGAAAGCTCTAAAGACATGGGCAAGGTGAAGGTGTTGACCTCTGACAGAGTAAGGAAGACTGGTGTTGTAGACCCTGATCGGCAGATTACAAATGAACAATTCCAGCAGCAGGCTCGGTTTCAGAATAGCCGAACCAAAAAAGGGGAAGCTTCCAGGCCTAGAGTCACAACATGAATTCTATTAAATAAGTGGCGCCGGGAGCGAGAGCGGTACCAGGAGCTAAAGTATTATGAAGAACAAGAGTTCATGGAGGAACGTCAGAAGTACAAGGAAGAGTTCTACCAAAGGGAGCAAGAATACGAGAGAGAGCAGGAGCAGTCTCATTGGGGATGCTCATTCTTTAAACATTGTTGGAATGAAGGCTTGAAGCTGCCTACTAAAGATAATTGCCCTGAATGCAGTGACCAATATTCAGAGTACAGGCAGTCTCGGGCCAACCGCTGTCCAGTCCATGAAAGGCTTAGAGCACGTTTTACTGAGGACGATCGGCGTATCAAAATGGATAGCTATGGAAATCGGCGAAGCAAGAGATTTGCCGATCAAGAGTGGATCCATTATGAAGAAGGCGCTGAGGAAGAAGAGATCCGTGAGTACGTGTGGCAAAAGGAACAATGGTGTCCACCAGGGCTGAGGAAAAGCCAGAAGAGAAGAGTGCAACGCTTGAGGAACAAGGAGCTAGCACAGACAACAGCCAAAAAGAAGCAGGTTTGGCGTCCTAAGGAAAAAGCCGACAAGCAGGGGCATTCGGCTG
The DNA here is from genome assembly GCA_022036555.1 of Microstegium vimineum. Classification (NCBI taxonomy): domain Eukaryota; kingdom Viridiplantae; phylum Streptophyta; class Magnoliopsida; order Poales; family Poaceae; genus Microstegium; species Microstegium vimineum. Next base: position 1,668,543 of record CM039141.1, read on the forward strand.
ATGCATGTATGGTTTTCTTCATTCCATCAGAATTCATAGCTCTAGAGAGTCAAGACATCCAAGAAGAGATATATTCAGACTTCGATGAGAATGAGTATCAGAATCTGATGGCCCAGCTTGTCCTAACCCAACAGGCAATTTTCAATAAGCCGGCCAAGCATCGACATTTGTAGGCGCTTTATGTAAAGGGATACATCAATGGCAAACCTCTGGCCAAAATGCCATCAATATTATGCCTTATACTACCTTTAGGAAGCTTGGGATGACCAATGAGGATTTATTGAAAACCGATTTGGTCCTCAGAGACTTTGCTGGTAATCCTTCTGATACCCGGGGAGCAGTACACGTTGAGTTGACGATTGGGTCTAAGACTTTGATCACTACCTTCTTTGTCATTGATGGCAAGGGGGCATATAGTTTACTCCTAGGAAGAGATTGGATCCATGCTAATTGCTGCATACCTTCAACTATGCATCAAGTTCTCGTTCAGTGGATTGGAGATGATGTTGAGATTGTTCATGCTGATGATTCAGTAAGCGTTGCTACCGCAGAGCTTGCCTTCTAGGAGTGTGATGGCTTTGATTGTTTCTCTGGAAAAGTTTGGGAAGAAGGTCCTGTTAATGTTTCTAACAAGGATCAACAACCGATCCAAGCAGTCAGCTCTTAGAGTAGTTTTTAATGGGGAACCCAAACGATGGCAACAAAGGAAAGCTGGGACGTGGTTTTATGTCGGCCGATAAAATAAATGTTAGTGATGATGCCAAACCAAGGCCGATGTATATCAGTGCAAATTTAAACCCAGAGTATAGATTAAAATTGATAGATCTTCTTAAAGAGTTCAAGGATTGTTTTGCTTGGGATTACGCAGAGATGCCTGGGCTAGATCGTTCCATTGTTGAACATCGATTGTCAATTAAGCCCGGATATCGTCCTTATAAACAACCCCTCCTTAAAAATTTTTAAAGAGGAGGTATTGGCCGATGTGAAAAAGAAAATTGAGAGATTGTTAAAAGCAAATTTCATTCAGCCGTGTATATTTTAAAGAAAAACCTGCTGGGAGAAAAGTTTACTAGAGCTATTAATGGAAGATTTCTTAAGAAAATCCCAGTGTTGAGGTTGGCACATGAACAGATTTTGGAAGTTCCATACACAAAATGGCCGATGTATAAGCATCGCCTTTAGACGAAAAAAATCAATCAAACACAAACAAGGTAATGTCATGCAGATTCAAGCAACAATCCTCAAGATTCATTTTTAGAAGGATCTATGATAGGAAAAACAAAGAGGAACCACAGATTATGTTCCACGAAAACAGTAGTTCTTTATAAGGGGGTCCCTAATTACAAACTACTCGTCAAACAGCCTATTGAGAACGGACTGCGCATTTGTGATTCTAGCGAGAGCAGTGGCATGATCTTCGTAGCTCTCCAGAAGATCGTCGATGCCTTCGACATTTTCTGGAGGCACTTGCCCGCGGAAGTCGGTTGGCTGGACGGAGAAGTCCTCACCGCGTTGGGTGGACATCGCCGCCAGCCCCAGAGTTACGCCATGGTGCATGCCATGGGTGGCGACTTGGTTAATGCGGTCGTCCGCGTTGTCAAGGCGTGCCTCGGCGGTCTATCCTTGGGCGTTGACCTTGTCGGCGATCTTGTTCGCCGTGACCTTCAGACGCTCATTCTCTGCGGAAAGTACTGAGCGAAAGAAACGTAGATGGAATAAGCAGGCAAGATTAAGGAGGAAGGATTCAAAAGGAATTAATCTGCTAACCGGTGATGGCGTCGCATAGCTACTTCCGTTGATCCTCCCATTCAAGTTGATCAACACCGTACTGCTTGGAGATCTTCTCCAACTCTCCTCTGGCCTCGTCCCTTTCACCCCTGAAGGTAACCGCCTCCGCGTGGGTGTAGGGGACATCCGCGGCGCCCGAGTCCAAATCCCAAGGTTGGGAATGGTAGGAGCCCGAAGACCTAGAAGAGTCGTCGGAGCCGAAAGATGGAGCTCCTGGCTCGGCCGCTGTCACTGAGGGGAGGGGGATGCTGTAGCTAGAGGAGATCACATTGATCCTAATGAGCAAGGGTAAGGATCAAAGCTAAGAAGATAAACAGTGAACAAAACTGCAAAGGAGCAGGAAACCAACTCTTACCTGCGCTGCCGATTGCGCCATGCTCGGCTCCCTTCGGCTTCACCTTCGGCCGGGCGCTTGCCACGATTGTCGCCTCCTGCCATTGTTACTGTGCAAGCTAGGGTTTCCTTCTGGATTGGTTTTGACCAAGAGAAGAGGAGGAGACGGAGGCGAGAAAATGTTTGACTGTAAATGTTGACAGGGGTAGCAGAAAAGGGTTTATTTATAAGCCGAGTGGAATACCAAGCGATGAGTTAGGGTTTTCCCACTCGGATGGGCCGTTACTGGACTGGGCCAAGCTCGGGTAAATCAAGAGTCGGTCGGCTATTTCCTTAAGGCAGAGATCAAGAGTCAGTCGGCTATTTCCTTAAGGCAGCAAGGCAGGAGCGATCGGTTATTTCCTAGTCAGGAAGATGGAAGCAGTCAGCTATTTCTTTGATTCAGAAATCTAAATATAATCGGCTATGTTCTAATCGGGAGAATAAAAGCTGATTACATTATAATACAAACAGAAGTATGCAGAGGTAAAGACAGAGACATTTAATTGGAGATAGAATGTTTCGTGATTAAACTATTACAAATCTGTGTTTTACTGATTCAGAAACTGGCTGATGGCATCTAGAGAATTGGCTCTGATTCGGTTAACATTGCTTAACACCTTCTGGTCCTCATCCTCAGAGCTTTGAATGGTAAACAACTTTGCCTTCAGCTGCTGGTCTTCTTTGAGAATAGGTGATATTTTTTATGAAGCTGCCTCTATGGAGTTTGGCAGATCTGCTATCTTAGCCTTGTGAGATTGGATTCTAGCATTCAACTCGGCTAGTTGAGCCTCCAACCTAACTTTTTCGTCCTCCATGACTGTTAGCTCAGGTTCTAAAGTGGCTAATGAATTCTTAGCAGTCTGAACTTGGGAGTGCAAAGCTTTGACTTCTTGCTTCTTCAGAGACCTACTGTCTTGCAAAGCGGCCCCGAAGGCTATATTTTTACTTGCCCTCTTCACCACGGCGAAATAATCATCAAGATGAGCTGTAGATTCCAGGAAAGCCTTGACGACATGAGGAAGGTCTTGATTGATGAGCTCAAGGAGGTCTTTTATCTGATCTAAATCTTGAACCAGAGTATTGATGTCCTTGCTTAGCAAGTCAGCTATATCCTTCAAAAGAGCTTGATCGTTAACTGGTAGGGTTTGCTGAGAAGTGGCTTCTTCACCCTTCTCTCTGATGTAATCCTCAACGGCAAAGGAATAGCTGGTAGTCGGCTTGTCAATGTTCTTGAGAAAGGAAGGGGTGTTAGCCGACTGGATAGATATGTTAAAGAAATGAGCTTGAGGCAGAATATTACCTGTTGTCTTGTTTGATCCTCGGGATGAGTAGTGTCCTGATCCTTAGAATGGGTAGTGTCCTGCTCTGGTTGGGGGCTTGAATGAATGTTCAGAGAAGGTGAACCTGGAGTTGGACCAGAGGAGGTTTTTCCTACTAAATCTTCTAGAATTTTATAAAGTGTGAAGAACAGGAGATAAGTATCATATAAGAAGAAAAGATATGATTAGCCGGAAAATGTTACCAATGTGTTCGGCAGCTTCACGGGTTTTTGTACTTCCAGACTCATGAATCTCTGCATCCTTAACTCCATAAGTTTCTGCATCCTTGATGGGAGCCTGAGGGGGGATTTCCACTGATGCTGAGGCAGTGCTTGATCCAGGAATCTCAACCTTTGGCTACAATGAAGATGGTTAATATAAAGACAGATAAGATTGTTGCTAAGTGAAGGGTTCATACCTTGGGAGACCGTTTGGCTGTCTTAGACCTAACCTTTCTAAAAACATGAATATTCTCAAGTGCCTTCCTTTTGCCTTCTCTTCCTGAGGATGCAATAGTTGCAGTTGCAGGAGTCTTCATGAAGCTTGCCAAAGTTGGGGCAGTGAAACCCAAGGCAGGATTAGGCCCAACCATGAAGTATTGGATCACCTTGGTGACAGGAGTGGGTTCAAAGTCCTGGAGATAATTAAATGTCAAAGTGAGAAGTAAATCCAAAGTAGAAGGTAGTAAATGCAGTGGAGTTACCTCACTATCAGAAGCAAATTCAGGTTGCAGGTTTTGGCATAGAGAATGTACTGGTGTGTTGAAGATATGATTGTGCCATTCTTGCCACCAGGAAACAAAGGAAGAATGGGCAGTGTCTATTATCCCAAATGGAGAAGGTTCATATGTTGGTAGATCTCATCCAAGTTCAAAAACTTTCTTAGCTTCCATTTCACTTGGGATCACCTCCCTGCACTTGATGATTGCGGAGAAGAAGGGTCTTGGGGGCAACTGCCCACATCCTAGTTTCCTAGCTGCCATGTTTGGGTAGTAGAATTCGTATGAAGATTGCACTAGCCTCCCATGGTGAAATTCAGCTGGCAGGATGCAAGGTTTAATGAAAGAGTTGAAGATTCCTGTAGCTACCTTATCAAAACATCCAGACTCACAGCTAAATTTGCAAGGCAGGGTCAGATTGTCATTCTCTCTGTATGGGAGCCAGAGCGTGTTGTTAAAGCCTTTAAAAAATAGCTTGAAAAAATGACCGATATCCATATCAATGCTAATGGAAGAGGCTGCTTCAGCATAATTGACAGAGGGGAAGCTTAAATTTTGGAGAGGCACAGGTATTATCTGATGCATATAGAGTTGCAACCACATCTGAATGAACCACCAAGGTCCACTCACACAGGATATATCTTTACCATGGTGCATCTGAGTAGTGACCTGATGCATCATGTGATAAACAGAGCCTAAGAGATACTTGCCCAGAGGAATCAATGTGCATGCAGCTAAATCCTCAGCCATGGTCATATGATTTAAGGTTGGTTCATTGGATTTCCCACAGAAGATGAACCTGCATAGCCACATATTCATGAAAGCTTTGCATTCCTTGTCAGCAACAGCACCGGATGTTTCCATGTAAGTTTGGATATATCCAACCCATCCACCTCCAGATTTTATAGCTTTCTGGTTGCTTTTGCTCTTATACTTGTAAGGGTATACTGGCTTGGATACATTCAGACCAGTCATCATGAAGACATCAGCCAGAGTAGGGGTCATCATGTCGTGGCCGAAAACGAAAGCGTTGACAGCATCGGACCAGAAGTGAGTGACTGCTATCAAAAGGGGTTCATTTCTGGGTGTCTCTGACAAGGATAATTCTAGGCAATGGCTAATATCCTGAGCATCCCAGTGGCTGCTACTTTTTTCCAACATCCTCTTGTACCAATTCCGCCATCCAGCAATTGAGGGGAACAGCCAGGTCTTGAAGGTGTTTGGCCACCGGTTCGGCAGGGTGACCCCGGATTTGAAAGGGATTCTTGAAGTTTCTTTCTCAACGATTTCAGTTGGATTGGAATTCCCCATTGGACCAAGGAGGTAGGAATCGGAGTGTGCGGCATAGGGAATCAAAATGTGGTTCTTGTACTCCTTAAAAGAACAATGGAATCGGGAGAGGCGAATGAATCAAGGGGATGGTGAGAAATCAACCAAAAAATTGTCGAATGCGTAGAAGCAATTGAAGCTTACCTCTGGGATGTTATCCTGAGTCACCATTGGAGAGTTGAAGCAGATTCAATAATCAGTTAGGGCTTGGATTGCTGAGTGGCGGTTGCAATGTTGAAAGTGTTGACCTAGGGGAAAGAAGAAGAGCTTGTAGTAAATTTCAGGATAAAATGACTTTTATCCCAAAATTGAGGGGGCATGTGTTAACACTGGATTTTGGTACGCCTAGGAGAATGACAGATGGGCCAGTAAGCGACAGTGTTCAGAGCGTTCGATAAGTGTTCATGCGGTCGGCTAATCTGTAAGGATTCGGCTAAATGGTCGTGCGGTCGGCTATTCTGGGAATGGCGATCTTCTGTTAAGGAAAGCGGCAAGAGCAGAAAGCAAGAGCCGAATGGAGCAACAAACTTTGCGACGATTAAGGGAATAAAGATCCCGAAGAGAAGAATAGGTTTAAATATCGTTTTTCCTTTAATGTTTCGTAGTCGTGTCCTTGTAGGACTCATGTTATGACCAAGGTATAAATATAAGCCCTTGGCATTTGTAAAAACTATTCACAACCAATACAATACAACCGGCCCCGTGCCAACTTCGAGTCCTTTGTCGTGTCGTTGAGTTCTTCGAGAGGAATCATCGATCCGTCAACCTCCGTAAGTCCCGGAACCTTGTTATCAGGTCTAGTATCATGCGGTGGATTTAGATGTTGATGCAAGTAGTCTTGTTTGTTTTCAATGATCGTGCGGCGCATCTTTGTTTGACAATCAAGAAGTCTTCGCTTATGTTTCGGTTATAAGTACACACCGTGCGGCAGGTGCTTGCTCAATATGCTTAGCAAAAGCAAGATAGTTATCGGCTCTATTAGATTTGGCAAGATCTAGTAGATTCATCAAGTTACTACGTGTTGCATGTTTTATATTTGTTATATATTTGTAACACTCTTTTGCCCAATCTAGATTGATATGGTTCGGCTTTATATTTTCTTATAGATCTATTCTTGTTTTAATAGTTATCATATTGTTCATACGAATAGATCTCACAGTCATAGTAGCCGAATTAGTTTAGATCTAGATTGTTATGTGTTGCGGGTTCATACATGTTAACCAAGTTTAAGCTTTGATAATGTTGGGTGTCGTGCGGCAGACGCAGGATTTAGATTAGTTTAACCGTGTTTACTTATATGTTCCTTCATCATGGACCCCAACTTGGTTGGATTGCGGAGCTTGGTTATGCTTTAACTCATAGTTAATTATGATTCGTCCATACGTACTTTTTCATGCATGCACGTTCGGCTATCAACTTTTTTCACATGCTTTGCGTTTGCTTTAGCCGAACGATCTATAAGACCTGTTGGCAGATATCTTCTATAGCTATATGTCGTTGTAAGTGGCTTTAGGGTCGTATATATGGAACTGTCTGGTCGTATATCTAATAATTTTCATCCCTTGTTAGTTTCAGGTCAACTGACTGGCACATTTTCAGACTCCGAAACACCCGGACACCCGATTGAAGCTACGCTTTCCGGCTTGCTGTGTGTTAGGCACAGTGCGTCACATTTTGTGTCAACAACCGCCTCACGAAACGGTAGACTTGTAGATATATGTACCAGACTGTGCCGCTCATGGTGCAAATCAATCGGTTAGTCAAGTTGCCTCACGAAACAACTGACTCCAGACAGTGCCTCTCATTGTGCAACTACCGGTTTTATTATGCTAGACAGTGCCGCTCATGGTGCAAAGCTGTCAGCTAGTCAGGTCGCCTCACGAAACGGTAGACTTTATATATGAACCAGACTGTGCCGCTCATGGTGCAAAGCAGTCGGTTTAATCAAGTTGCCTCATGAAACAACTGACTCCAGACAGTGCCTCTCATTGTGCAACTGCCGGTTTTATTATGCTAGACAGTGCCGCTCATGGTGCAAAGCTGTCAGCTAGTCAGGCCGCCTCACGAAACGGTAGACTTTATATATGAACCAGACTGTGCCGCTCATGGTGCAAAGCAGTCGGTTTTGTCAAGTTGCCTCACAAAACAACTGACTTCCAAACAGTGCCTCTCATTGTGCAACTGCCGGTTTTATTATGCTAGACAGTGCCGCTCATGGTGCAAAGCTGTCAGCTAGTCAGGCCGCCTCACGAAACGGTAGACTTTATATATGAACCAGATTGTGCCGCTCATGGTGCAAAGCAGTCAGTTAGTCAAGTTGCCTCACGAAACAACTGACTCCGGACAGTGCCTCTCATTGTGCGACTGCCGGTTTTTCATGATAGACTTTATATATGTGAACCAGACTGTGCCGCTCATGGTGCAAAGCAGTCGGTTTGTTCTTGATGTCTTATGTCTTGCGCTTTTAGTTGTAGAATTTCTTGAGCTGACTGATATGCCAAGTGTTGCTTAGTTGAATTCCATCTTCTGTCATTAGCTCATAAGTTTCGGGTTGTATTGTTGTCTTGACGATAAAAGGACTCTCTCATGGGCTGAGTAGTTTGTGTCTTCCGTCTTTCTTTTGAATTAATCATAATACCAGATCTCCAGGTTTTAACGTTCTTGGATGCATATTTCTGTCGTAGTGTCTTCGCAAGCCTTGTAGGTATCTTGCATTTTGTATCACTGAGTTATCTCTTATTTCTTCGATTGAGTCGATCTCTAGCCGTCTTGTTTCTTCTTCTTCTCCTTCATCATATTGCTCAATTCTTGGTGATTGCCATATTAAGTCGATCGGTAATACGGCTTCTAATCCGTATACTAGGAAAAAAGGTGAATATCCTGTTGCTCTGCTGATTTGGGTTCTTAAACCCCATACCACTTTTGGTAGTTCTTCTATCCATTTTCCTCCGTAGTCTTTTAGGTCTTCGTATAATCTTGGTTTTAGGCCTTGTAGTAATAGCCCATTGGCTCTTTCAACTTGTCCGTTTGCTTGAGGGTGAGCTACTGATGTATAATCTATCTCTATTCCGCAGTCTCTTGCCCAATATTGAAATTCCTTTGCTGTAAATGGTGATCCAAGATCTGTGATTATTCGATTGGACATCCCAAATCTGTGCATAATCTCTTGTATGAATTCTGTTGTTTTTTCTATGCTGTATTTGACAAGTGGCTTGTATTCAATCTACTTGGTGAATTTGTCTACTGCCACAAATATGTATTCAAATCCTCCCTTTGCTTTTTTGAGGGGTCCGACTTGATCAAACCCCCAGCATGAAAAGAGCCATGTTGGTGGTATGCAGATTAGATTGTGTGCTGGAACATGTGATTGTCTCGCGAACATTTGGCAGTTCTTGAATGTCTTGACTAATTGTTCTGCGTCTTTGAGCGCTGTTGGCCAATAGAATCCGCTTCTAAATGCTTTGCCGATTAGTGTCCTGGATGCTGCATGATTTCCACAGCACCCCGAGTGGATTTCATCCAATATCTCTTTTCCTTCCTGCGTAGATACGTATTTCAATAATACTTCGGAAGATGCTGCTCTTTTGTATAATTTATCCTTTACGAGAACGTAAGCTTTGCCCTTTCTTATAAACCTTGTTGCTTCTGCTTTATCTTCGGGTAGTTTGTTTTCATTCTTATAGTCAATGAATGGTTGTCTCCAATCACTCTCTATATTGAGAATTTTCCTTGAGGTGTCGGGTTCTTTTATCTTGTCTATTTCCATCAAATCTTCTTTTTGCTTGCTGCTTTCTTGGATTGATGGTTTTGCGAGTTCCTCCACAAATATTTCTGGCGGTACTTTTGCTCTGTCTGATCCCAGTTTGGATAAGATGTCTGCTGCTACATTTGAATCTCTTAGGACATGGTGGATTTCCAGTCCTTCAAAATTCTTCTGGAGTTTTCTTACTTCTGCATAGTATGCATTCATGTTGTGTTTTGTGCAATCCCACTCTTTGTTCACTTGATTGATTACTACTGTTGAGTCTCCGTAAGCCAGAATTCTTTTGATTCCTAGGGTCGTTGCCACTTTTAGCCCATGTATGAGTGCCTCATATTCAGCTTCATTATTTGTTGCTTGCCATAGTATTTGTAACACATATTTTAATTGTCTTCCTTCTGGGGAGATTAGTAGCACACCTGTTCCTCCCCCTCCAAGCTTTAGTGATCCATCGAAGTACATCTTTCAGTGGTCTCGTATTGGTTTGGGTTCTTTCTGTGCAATTTCTGTCCATTCCACGATGAAGTCGGGTAATATCTGTGACTTGATTGCTGTCCTTGGTTTGAAGTCTATATTTTGAGATCCGAGTTCTACTGCCCATTTTGATATTCGTCCTGTGGCGTCTTTGTTTCTGAGTATGTCTTGTAATGGAAAGTTGGTTGCTATTGATACTTTGTGCTCATGGAAATAATGCCTCAGTTTTCTTGATGATATGAGTACTGCATATAGTAGTTTTTGTACGTGTGGGTATCTGACTTTTGACTTTGTGAGTACTTCGCTAATGTAGTACACCGGTCTTTGTACTTTGTAGGTGCGTGTGGGTTCTTCTCTCTCCACGATGATTGCTGCACTCACTACATTCTTTGTTGCTGTGATATATAGCATCATGTCTTCTTTATTTCTTGGCGGTGTCATTATTGGAGATGATGATAAGTATTCTTTTAACTTGATGAAGGCTTGATTTGCCTCTTCTGTCCATTCAAAGTTTTCTTTCCCTTTTAGGAGTTTGAAGAAAGGTAGTCCCTTTTCTCCCAGCTTTGATATGAATCTGTTGAGAGCTGCCATGCATCCTGTGAGTTTTTGTACGTCTTTGACCTTTTTTGGTGGCTTCATATCCATTATTGCTTTGATTTGCTTTGTGCTTGCTTCAATTCCTCTATTGCTGACTAGGAAACCGAGTAGTTGTCCTGATGGTACTCCAAAAACGCATTTTGTTGGATTGAGCTTCCACTTCCATGCTTTTAGATTCTTGAATGTCTCTTCTAGGTCTTCCAATAGTGATTCGGGTTCTTTTGATTTGACTACCACGTCGTCGATGTATGCCTCAGCATTTCTTCCGACTTGATCTCCTAAGCATGTTTGTATCGCTCTTTGATATGTTGCTCCTGCGTTCTTCAACCCGAACGGCATTGATTTGTAGCAGTATGCCCCGAAAGGTGTTATAAAAGAGGTTTTGCTTTGATCTTCTTCCCTCAATGATATTTGATGGTATCCCGAGTAGCAGTCAAGAAAGGATAGTAGTGATGATCCTGCTGTTGAGTCTATGACTTGGTCAATTCTTGGAGGTCCATATGGGTCTTTTGAGCAATGCTTGTTGAGGTCTGTGTAGTCCACACACATACGCCATTCCTTCGAGTTCTTTTTCTCCACTAGTACCGGGTTAGCTAACCAATCCGGGTTAATTATTTCTCTGATGAATCTGGATGCCAATAATTTTGTAATCTCCTTTTTGATTGCTGCTTTCCTGTCTGGTGCAAATCTGCATAGCTTCTGTTTTACTGGTCTTGATCCTTTGTTTGTATCAATTTTGTGCCCAGCCAACTCCTTTGGGACTCCTGGCATATCTGCTGGCTTCCATGCAAATATGTCTTTGTTGTCCCTCAGAAAGTTGGTGAGCGTGAGTTCCTATTTAGGATCCAGACTTGCGCTGATTATTGTTGTCTTCTCTGGATCTCCGGTTAATAGGTCAATTGTCTTCGTGGCTGCTTCTTTTGGAGGTGTGAAGGTGCTTGGCTTTTTTGCCGGTATTTGGATTTCATCCGGGTTCATCTCTTCAACTTTCTTTGCAATGTCTTCTTTCTCCTTGTAGTCTTGTAGTCTTTCTGATATCTGTATGGCTTGTACGTCACAATCATATGCTTTTTTTAGATCTCCTTTTAGTGAGAGAACTCCTTTTGTTGTCGGCATCTTGAGCAGTAGATATGGGTAGTGAGGTATTGCCATATATCTTGTTAGTGCTGGTCATCCAAGGATTGCATGGTAACATGATTCGAAGTCGACTACTTCGAATTTGATGAACTCAGTCCGATATTTGTCAGGAGTTCCGAAGGTGACTGGTAAAGTGATTTGTCCCAATGGTATGGAAGCTTTTCGGGTACTATCCCATAGAAAGGAATACTTGTTGGCGTGATCATGCCTTCGTAGTCTAGATTCATCTTCCTTAGGGTATCTGAGAAGATTATGTTTAGTCTTGCTCCTCCGTCGATGAGTACTTTGGAAACTGCTACTCCTGCTATCGTTGGTCACATTACTAGGGGATAGTAGCTAGCATTTGTTGCGCTTGTCCATTGATCTTCCCTTGTGAATTGAATTGGGTATTCTGACCAGTATAGATATCTTGGGGTGGCTGGCTCTACTGCCATGATAGTTCTGTGTGCCAGCTTTTCCTACCTTTTATTTCTTGTATATGATGCTCTTGAAAAGATTACTGCTATTTGTCGTTGAGGTTCTTGATAGTTTTATTCTGCTTTCTTGGTATCTTTCTCCTCTCCATCTGATTTTTGATCCGAGTTGTTTGCTTGTGCGTCTTCTTTCTTTGTGAATCTTCTTCGAAAGATATCGCAATCAATTAGCTTGTGATATGATGCATGTAGCAAGGTAGGTCTTCTATTCTTTCCGCTGGCCTTTTCGCGTAGTTGTTGCCTTGATAGTTGTTGTTTGGGTACCTGTTCTTTTGGTTTGTGTTTCTGTTGTTGTTGTAATTGTTGTTGCACCCTCCTTTGTCATTATCGTTGAATCTTCTTTTGTTGTCCGTTGTTGCTACCATGTTGTCTTCTCTTGGTCCTTTGTCATTAGGTCTGAAATCTGGTCTTTTGTTTTCATGGAATTCTCGGGTGAATCTTTGCCGAGTTCTTTATTTTGATGATATCATTTTTTCAACGGTTCTTTTGAAGTCTTCATTGGATCTTGGATTTTCATTAAAGTAGTCCTTGAACTGCCAATTTGCTGTGATTCCATCTGCAAACGTTTCTATTACCTCTCTGTCGGTGATGTCGTGTATCTGAGCTCTGAGTTCTCCAAACCTTCGGTAATACTCCCTCGGAGTTTCTCCTCTTCTTTGTTTTACGTTTTTCAACTCTACTGCTGTCATGGGATGTGTTATTATTCCTGCAAAGTTGTTGTAGAAAGCTTCTTGCAAATCCTCCCAATACTTGATTGATCTTGGTTTTAACTTGTCGAACCACTGCAAGGGCATAGCTTCGAGTGCCATTGGAAAATATAGGGTCTTGATGTCATTGTTTCCTCCTGCAAGTTCAATGGATTGAGAATATACTCTTATCCACTGCCTTGGTTCCACTTTCCCATTGTACTTGGAGTGATTTGCTGGCTTAAATTTATGTGGTAGCTTCAATGTCTGTAGTCTTCCCGCAAAGCATGGAAATCTGTCGTATTGTTCTGTTCTATTGAAATCTGGTGATCCATCCCTTCGGTAATAATCCCTATCCCCTATGTATTCGGATTCATCAGTCTTCGGGATAGCGTTGATCCCAATCCGGGTTGTTTTGTTTTACCAATCCGAGATGTTGTTCTTGTCTCTCCGTTGGTTGCGGTATCCCTGTCTTCCCTAGTCTGTGGAATATCGACTTCTTGGGCGGTTGTTCTTGCTTCTCTTCTTGTCCACCTTGAGGTGTGTCGTCGTCGGGTTGTTTATTGGGGTCTCCGTCTTCCTTGATTGGTTCGTCTGTGATTCTTTCCTCTTTAGTAAGAATGTTTAGTTCTTTTGTTAATTCTTCGATTCTTTCTCTTTTTGTATTCCTCATGGATTCTCTTTCCGCCTTCTTTTTGTTGTATTCCGTCAATTTCGCCTTGTATTTGATCCAGATTTGTTTTCTCTGAGCAGCTCGATTTCTCCTTTCTGCTCTAGCTTTGTTCTTTTTTAGCCTTACAGTCTTGTGATTGTTTGTTTCATCATCATTGCCTTCTTCATCGTCTGAGATATCCTCTTCCGATTCATCTGATGATTTCAAGTCGGGTATTTGTGGTGGCTCTAGATAGGGTTCTAGTTCCGGCATGTATATGGTATGTGCCCTCCGAGTTCTTCTTGTTGGCTGATTGCTTTTCTTTGAACTGTATGATGAATCCTGATATATTCCGAGTTCTTTTCCTACTTGGAACGGTAGTTCTGTGTCCTGATATTGCATCCTTGGAGGTTGATTTGGCCAATGTACGATGCATCCCTCTGGAGTTGTTGACATTATCATTCCTTCTTGAGCACCTCTCAGAGTCATGCTTCTTGTCATCTTCTTTTTGAGAAAATTCCCGTATATATATGCGGAATTGCCTAACCCGTATGGTATCGAGTAATTGACTGATTCCGAATTGTTCTTGTCTTGGGTTGAAGTTCGGTTGTGTATTCCGACTTGTATTGTATTTTGTCTTCCCATGTTAGTCTCAGAGTCGAGTCGTGGTGAGGTTTCCTTTTCCGAGTCGGTTTCGTACCCCTCCTCGTCTGTGGGTCGAGTTGGAGCAGGTTTCGAAACTGTGAGACTTTGAGCTCTTTGAGTTAGTTCTTGAAGATCTTGATCCACTCCTTCTCTTTCTTGGAGTCGGCTTCGAATTTTTCCGTTGTCGTCAATTTTGCAAATCCATGATCCGAAGAAGAATGTAGATTCCGTCGACTTCGTCATCTTGAGGTCGCGGTCCACCAAGCTTTCGAGAAAAAATTCGCTGAAAGCCCCTACCTGGCGCGCCAGCTGTCGATGTTTTACCACCGATAGCCTGCCACGGGGTTACCCGAGACAGTAGTTCGTGCCTCGGCGAATAGTGAAACCTTGATGGTTGGACACGCAGGGACACACGGTTTATACTGGTTCAGGCCCTCGACACGGTCGAGTAATAGCCCTACGTCCAGTTGGGTCGCTTGTTATTGCTCTGATCTCGTAATACAAGGTGTTGTGTGTCCTCTACGTATCGGGTGTTGTGTAGTATGTTCAGGTGTTTTTCGGGTGATACCCTTACCAGCCCTTTATAGTCTAGGAACTGATAGAGGGTTGTTCTAATCCTACTCGGTTACAAACTTAGAGTCCTAAGCTACGCTTTGGTCTTGTCGTCCATGATGACGACCCGTAGGGTTCGAAGTTCGATCTTTCGATGAGAGTTGGTGGATAACTCGATTTGTGGAGAGAGATGACGTTCACGGCTCGACTACAACCGTCCAAGGACGCTGCGCCTTAGCAACCGATACACCACCTCCGATGGCTGCCGTGATCTTGCGGCGCGACAACCAGCCACTAGGGCTCCCGTCCTGCAAGCAATCGAAGAACCAGCAAGAACAAGATGAACAAGCACTCAATTGCAAGATGAATATGAAGGTTTCAATCTGAGAACACAATATGGTGAGGTTCTGATGACAATCAGACGGACGGTTGATCCAAACACGCGCGCTGAAAGGCGGTAGCAATAGCTAACTCGACGAAACAAAACCTAAACTGTTTGTGGCGGCTCTAAAGACTTATAAGGAGTTGGGAGGACGACCACAAGGGTGTTGGGGTCGTTCTCCAACCCTAGGACGCGTCCCTAATGGACCCAACTTGATACATGGGCCACAGGCCCAAAATAAGGTGACGCAGCACCGGTGGACAGAAAAGGTCTCGGTACAAAAACGATGACTCTGGACGCATCTGATAAGGTATAGCCATGCTTCTGGATCCGTTGGAAAGTAGACTTGATAAGCTTTCCAAAGAGTGTGAGAATGTCCCAATCGGAGTCCGTATGAAGTCGTGGCATCCATCACAAGTTGGTGTTGTCCTGCAGTCCAAATCCAGCTAGCGCCCATCCCGTGTCCCGCTGATCCTCTCCATTGTTCCTGAGCAAAACAAGAGTGCACGTGTCTCCATTGTCTAAATATAATGGACAAGAGTTTGAGAATAAACTTACTTGATGATTGAGTTCACGGGCACGAGCACGAGTAATAGGACCAAGTGGTGCTGGAGATGGTTTTGGTGTGGTGTTGATGTCCTCATCAGTCCATACCGAGTAGAATTCGGTCTTGCTTGTCCGTCTTCCTTCGTGGGCCGAGGAAAAAAGGCCCAAAGCTCTGGAAAGCCGGTCTGTGGGTACCCTATAGGATATCCCATCGACACATATGTTGGGGGAGCTAATAACTACCAAAATCGAATTTGTGTAACTTGTCCAAATCTTAAAATCTTTGATTAAAATGCTTGGACAAGCAACTCAAGTTCAAAATGATTATATTTCATATATTTGTGGAAAGGTTGTCATCAATTACCAAAAAGGGGGAGATTGAGAGCCACATGTGTTTGGTTTTGAGTAATTGATGAAACCTACCTAAGTACTAACCTTGATCTCTAAGTGTGAATCATGAGATAGGTTGGTACATACCATGTGATGGAGCAAGGTGGATCAAGTGGATGGCACAAGGCTCTAGCATGATGGTACAAAGGAAAATGGTGTGAAGGCAGGTGATATAGGAACCATTTTCGGTTTGGTGGTCAAAACACCATAGAGGGTGTGATCACGTTTAGGATAGATAGCCGTACTATCAAGGAGGGAGCTCACGTGTTTGATTACGGTTATCATGTGCCACTAGGTTCATATGCATTACATCTAAAATAAATTGAACCAAGTGAGAACAACCAACTCTTTCTAAGATAATTGTGAACTAAAAGCTAACACCCGTGCACAAGTGTTGAGATCACTTAGTGTTAGCCCTTGGAAGCTTGGAAGAAAGTTGGAGGAAGTTTGGTGTTGCTTTGGCAGAGGAAAGCAGTCCGGACGCAGGGTTCGGACGCTACGGTATGTGTTGTCTGGACCATGGCGCGTGCGTCCGGAAGCAAACCCTAGGCTGTTGCGGCTGAGCAGAGGAGTCCGGACGCTGTTGCATGTCCGGACGTAGGATCCGAACATGCGTCCGGAGGTCGTGTGCTCTCTGTTGTTTCTAGAAGAGGAGATCCGGACGCTGGTGTTAGTCCGGACTGAGGCTCTGGACTTGCATCCGGAGGTGCTGTTGGCTCGGAGGAGCTCTCGGGTGTTCTCAGGCGCTCGGGAAAATATTTCCGGACGTCGAGAACAGTGACTCCGGACCCTGTGAACAGGTGCGTCCAGAGCCACGTGGTGAGTTGTGGCGAAGGCGCGAAGAAGCCGTTTGAAAAGGAGGAGAGTCCGGACGTGTGCGCGTTGGTCCGGACCCAGTGGAAGTAGCGTCCGGAGCTCTGCGTTCGGATGTGCTTTCGGTGGAGGTTTCTCTGTGGCAGAGGGTCCGAACGCATGCGTAATGGTCCGGACCCCCTGTGTAAACTGCGTCGGAGGTGGCGTAGAGAGCTCTGTTTTGAGGGGCGAACGGCTAGTGTTTGAGTGTGGGCTATATATAGTTGTATGGCCGGCCCTTTGGGGCACTCTCTTGCACATTTTCATCACTCATACACTAGTGCTCATTTGTGAGAGCCTCCACCAATCATCTCATTGATACACTTGACATATTCATGAGAGATTGAGTGAATCCAGGTGCATTGCTCATTGATTCCATACTAGTGGCACTTGGTGATCGTCATCATCGTGGGAGTTCTTATTATTCTTGGAGGTTACCACCTCCTAGACGGCTTGGAGCGATGAGGATCGTTGAGCGGAGGAAGGTGATTGTCTCCGGCTCTAATCGGTGGATTGTGAGGGGTTCTTGAGTCTTCCCCATGGGAGTTCGCGAAAGACATCTCTAGTGGATTGCTCGTAGCTTGTGGATCCCTATCTTGTGTTGGTTTTGCGGCACCCGGTGACGGGTTTGGCGTGTGATGCCAATTAGCGCGTGAACCTCCAAGTAGGTGAATCGCTACAACGAGGAGTAGCTTGTTGGCAAACAAGTGAACCTCGGTAAAAAATATTGTGTCACATTGTCTCTACCGAGGATTTCTTATTGTGATTGATTGGTTATCTATTGGCTCATCTCTTCACGGCGGTATAACCTTCCTATCTCTAGCTTTGCATTACTTTCTTTACATTCTTGCAAAGTAGAGTAACTCTCTAGCTTGTGTAGCTTGTTTAGTGCTTTCTAGGTTGCTAGCTAAGTTGTGTGTCTTAGTTTCTATCTTGCTAGTAACTAGAATTGGTAAGTGGCTTGCCGACCCTTAGAGCTAGTGCAAACTTGCTTACGCCGTGTTTTATTCTAACAAGTTTGTCTAAGTGTTGTTGTAGAAATTTTAATTAGGCTATTCACCCCCCCCCCCCTCTAGCCATTACTAGACCTTTCATAGAGAGATGCTCTTTGGCTACCCAAGCACATAAGCAAGTGGTCCTCACCTCCATAAGCCTTGGCTAAGGAGTGATTGAGCTTTGTAACCTCCTTCTTGAGGGTTTCATTTTCCACCATTAGTGAGGAATCACAAGTGAAACCATCACTAGTAGGTGAAGTAGGAATTATAGTGCTACAAGATGGGTTAGTGGGAGCAACAATGATAGGAGTAAAAAATGATTCATCAGAAATATCACAAGTAACTCCCATGTCACATGTTTGAACAATCTCCTTCTTACTTTGGTCAAGGATGGAGGAATGAGCTCTTTCAAGCTTAGTGTGAGACTTCACTAGCTTCTCATGGGCTTCCATTAGCCTCTCATGAGATGCTACGGCCTCATCAAGGTTTTTCTCAAGAGCCATATTGGTCTTGCGCAATTCCTTGCACTCCTTCCTCTTCTTGTCAATGTAATCCTTAGCTTGTTCAAGCATGGTCATGAGTTCCTCCTTGGAGGGCTCCTCACTATCACTATCGCTCTCACTCTCACTCTCATCATGAGAAAAGTACCTTAGTGGACTTAGCCATGAAGCATGATGATGGAGTGTCAAATAGAGAGATCTTGTCCCTCATTGAAATACTTGCAAAAGCTTTCTTCTTGGTAGTGGTCTTCTTGTCATGATCACTATCTTCACCACATGAAGAAGAATCACTATCCCAAGTGACAATATGAGAGTAGCCCTTCTTCTTCTTGTTGTTGTCAAACATGGGCTTCTTCTCCTTCTTGTCTCTCTTCTTGTGATCATCATCATCTTTGTCACTATTGTAGGGACATTGAGCAATGAGATGATCAAAACTTCCACACTTGAAGCACTTCCTTAGCTCATCGAAGTTCTTGGAAGATGTTCTCTTCCTTCTTGCATGATAGCCCTTCTTCTTCATGAATCTTCCAAACTTTCTCACAAAGAGAGCCATTTCTTCTTCATCCACTTCACTAGCACTTTGGTCTTCATCCTCACTTGATTCTTTAATTTTGGCTTTGCTCTTGCTCTTATGAGATGAAGTAGCTTTGAAAGCTATGCTCTTCTTCTTCTCATCTTTCTTGTCTTCTTTCTTGACATCTTCTTCTTTGTTGTCCCGGTAAGCATCTTGTGTCATCACATCTCCCAAGACTTGATTAGGAGTCATGGTGTCCAATCCACCTCTCACAATCAAGGTCACAAGAGTCTCAAACCGAGGTGGGAGACTTCTCAAGAATTTTGGGAGAAATCCTTGTCCTCAACCTTCTCACCAAGGACCGTGAGATCATTGACTAACACTTGTAGTCGATAAAACATCTTCGGCACATTCTCATCATCCTTCATCTTGAAGCTTGCAAACTTTTCTTTGAGGATGTATGCCTTTGCACTTTTGACGGCTTGAGTGCCCTCAAAGGATTCTTCAAGCTTCTTCCAAGCCTCATGAGCACTCTCAAGATTCTTGATTTGCTCAAACACCTTCTCATCAAGTGCCTCATGAATAGCACTAAGAGCAATATCATTGTGTTACAACTTCTCTTCTTCTTGAGGGGTGGGAGCTTCCTCATTTGCCACTTCAAACTTCTTATCCGCCACAAGCCAAACTTTCCAGCTAATTGACTTAATATGCGCGGTCATCTTGACTTTCCAATAGCCATAGTTTGAGCCATCAAACTTGGGTGGTTTCTTCATGTTGTTGATATGAGCCATCTTCACACCGTAGGTTGTTAAGCCTCAAATCAATGGTGTACTAGCTTTGATACCACTTGAAAGGTCCTATGTGATGGCTAGAGGGGGGTGAATAGCCTAATTTAAATTTCTACAAATAAACCTCAACAACAATGTTAGATAACTAAGAAACGAAGCGAATTTTGCGCTAGCCTAGAGGGTGTTGCGAAGCCACCTATCCACAAGTGCTAGCCTAATATCTCTAAGAGTCACACAACTCCTACACAAGCTAATTTGCTAGAGATCTAAGCAACTAAAACAACCTAATATCACTACTAAGTAAGAACAAGAGTGAGATAGAGGGATTATATCGCCGTGTAGAGTAGTGGATGAACCAATCAAGTGAAGACCAAGAAAACCAATCAATTACAATGTATACAACAAGGTTGACACTTGATTTTCTTCCGAGGTTCACTAGTTTGCCAACTAGCTAGTCCCCGTTGTGGCAAGACACTCACTACTAATTGGCATCTGTTGGTATTTCTTAACGCACACAGATAAATCCGCAAGCACACGGATACCGTTGTAGCTTTCACCCGTGAGTATTCCAAGGGTATCGATTTCCACGGGGAACGTGAAGTGTACTAGATAGGAACTAAGAGCATCCAAGGATAGATAAGATAACTAGGTAGAGAGATATTTTAGAGTTTTCTAAGGGAGTTATCTAATCAAAGGTCCACGCTACTCTACTTACTTTGGAGCAACAGTACCTTCCCGACTCTCGACAAAGACTGGGAAAAAGGTAGTCGGGGGGAGGCTGCCAAAAGCTCTACGAAAACACCAACCCGAACGTGGTGAACTACAAAGGCCTTACAGAGTTGTCACCCCTGGAGCTACCACAACTATCCGTAGGATTGGGCGCAAACTCAGGTAAACTCTAGTCCAGACACCACGTCTACACTATCGCTTACTACTCTAATCCCATATGAAGACTAGAGCACTCGATACGAGCGGAGATCCCGCAAATAGAATAAAGCAAGAACTGAAATAAGATACTTAGAAATAATAAATGAAGAACCTGGAGATTGCTCAGAACCAGATGCTGCAAAGGTACAATGTTGAGGAAGATCCGACAGATTTGGCTCCTCCTAGCTCTCTCCTCCTCTCTCTCTCACCTCTAATTACAACTAGATGAACTAGAACTAGAAGAACTAGATCTAGACAACTAGAGGGACCTCTCTCCTTCTCTGCATCTAATTGAAACCCTAGCTTTTGCTCTGGAGAAGAATAATGAGATGAGATGATCCTCAGGGGGGTCAAGTGCCTTGCTTATATAGCCTCCTCAAATGAACGTGGGACGTTGGATCAAACCGACCTATATGAATGGTTTAGATTCATCCTCAAAGGCGGTGGATCATAATCCGCGAAGTTGAGCCTGATTGGCTCCGGAGGTAGGGCGGGCGCCCTGAGTCTGGCTCCCCTCGGCTTCTGGCTCGTCCTCGTGTCTTCTGGAACCCTCTGGACTATAGAAAATTGTGCGGTTGATAATTATCTCTATGTAAACATGACATGTGGGCCTTTCCTTGGTATTTCTTGATAACCCCCTGCAGAAATAGACATTCACCAAAACTCGTGGAATTCTGTCAGTATAAACCCTAATTCTAGCTAGTGGTTTCATTTAGGTCCTTTTCCTTGTTTAATTGACGGTTAAAATTGGTACTTAAGGACCGTCAACAGCATCACACGTCAAACCTGTCACCGGGTGCCGCACAACCAACACAAGATGAGGCTATTGAAACGTCACGAGCAATCCACTAGAGTTGCCAATTGCGATCTCCCGCGGGGAATGCACAAGAACCCCTTATAATCACTTGTGGTCGACGAAGAACAAGCTCCAAGCTTCTCGAACCACCTCCGCTGCTCCAAACCATCTAGGTGATGGCAATCACCAAGAGTAACAAGAAATCCGTAAAGAACGCCTCCCAAGTGCCACTAGATGCAAGTTATATGCGAAATGCACTTGGATCACTCAATCTCTTTTGGAAAACACTAACCAAGCATGGAGATGAGTGGGAGGGAGTTTTCTCAGCTCTAGAGAGTCTCAAATTGATCAAATGTCCGAGAGAAAGACCCCAAAGCCGGCCAACACATATTTATAACTCCCCTCACAAACTTCTAGCCATTGAGCTGTTAAGTTGGCGACGGACACTCTTCACGGGTGCGACGGACGCTCCGTCGCAGCATCCGACGCCTTGTCAGAGCTAGCCGTTGGGCTCTGTCTTTGAAAAACTTCAACCGACGGACGCTCCATCGCCAGCGTCTGACGCCTGGCCCTTCAGCGTCCGGTGTCATCCCTGCGAGCTGCTCATTTGCAGGGTCCTCTGAAAGCCCGACAGACGCTCCACCAGACCACCACGCTTGGTGCCGATCCGACGGATAGCGTCCGTCGTGAGCTGAAATTCTCCTAGAACTTTCGGTAAGGCCGACGGACGCTCAGGGGTCAGAGTCCCAGCTTCCGACGCCTCTTTTGAGTCTCTGCTTTTTCCACCTTTGCTCCAAATTGTCAAGCACTAAGTATCCATTTTAGTGAGCATGTCTTGGCATGTTTTACTTGTCAAAAAGCATGGTGTATGTCACTAGGTCCTAAATGCACATGCAATATAGATAACACCTAGTGGCACTTGACAAACCGCACTCATTTTTGTATTTCCCCTCTTAATAGTACGGTTGTCTATCCTAATGTGATTATACCCACTTGGTGTCTTGACCACCAAAAGAAAAAGCCCTAGCATATACCTTTACCTTGTTTAGCTTAGGGTCTTTTCACTTTCCTTCTTCTCCAAGTGTGAGCTCTTCACCATTTAGCTTCCTTGCTTGCTCCATCACTTATCATCATCTTTATTATGTGTACTAGACCTACTCAAACACTTAGAGCTAGGTTAGTACTTTAGGTTTCATCAATTACCCAAAACACTAGAGATCTCTCACTTGGCGCGCGGGACGACACAGATGTGGACGCGCGGGATCACCACCGGGCCTAGCGGCAGCGGACCACGGCGCAGGTTTCGCGGAGTGCGCCGATGCCCAGAATTGCAGGGAAGCGGCGCCCGGTGCGGTGTTTCCCCTGGGCCCTGGCCCCTGCTAGCCACCGCCCGCCTCTCCTCCTGCTCCGGCCAGTGCCTGATGGCTGATGGTCAGCAGTGAAGGACTCACAATGGCCAGCAGTGCAGAGTGCAGCGACGAGATCAGGAGAGGCCGCGGGCGTCGTGCTACCGCTTCCCCTGCGGGCTGCCGGCGTGCGCCGCCTGCCCTGACTCCCCGTGGTCTTCTAGCATGTCTCAGTGTCGTCCATCAGTTTCTTTAGATGAAATGATTTTTTAGATGAAACGACAAACTTTTGTGTGGCATTCAGACTTAAGGGTATTTTAGACTTTTTTCACCGCAGTTTAACACCGTTAGAGGTAAAAAGCGGACGGAATATGGCGTGGAAGACAACAAAGTTTCGAACGATGACACCTATGCGAGTTCGAACTTTCCAGCGGCTTGTAGGAAATTACAATCTTTCGTAATGGCATACATGTAAAAGTCTCAAAAAATATATCTCTTATCATTCAGATTTTATTTGGTATATTGGCACTTATAGATGTTTGATATATCGAATAGATTGTTATATGGGGTGGAAAAGTGCATGCCGTTAAGATAATTGTTGAGTGGAGACATTACTACTGTCTGTAGACACCATATCTCGAGAGGGCTCGTTCTAGGTCATCCAAATTGTTTTGATTGATTGATGATGAATTGATTCAGGTCCGTCCGTAGTATGGATGGACCGGCCTCTCCCTTCTAAGAGCAACTCCAACAGTTTTGTATTTTTTATTTGACAAAATTAGAAATTTTTTAAGTCCAAATGAATATGGCAAAAGTAAAAAGAGTCAATCTCCAACGGTTTCACATTATTCACTTGTCAAAACTAAAAATTCTACACGTGAGAGCCCGGGGAATATCTCACGGGAGTAGCATGTGGGGCAATTGTCAAGCGCACAGCAGTTTGGCATATATATCAAATATCATCAGGTGTTTGCCAAGTTAACAAAAATGTCAAGACCATTTTCCAAACCGTTGGATAGGAGACTTTTAGAATTTTTTTTTAAAAAACAAGAATGTCAAGACCATTTACAAAACCGTTGGAGTTGCTCTAAATAAAACTCTAAAACAAATACACATTTCTAGTTTATATATATATAGGGAACTAAATATATATTCACTTTATCGTAAATTAGTATATAAAATTATCGTTAATATGAAATCGATTAGGTGGGAAAAGTTAATGACAAAAACTATTTATTATTAATAAGATATATGGTATAGAAAAATAATTTTTAGATTTCATGAGTCCGGATCACATATATGATTCAATATGTCTAGGAATTGGACTCTCTATTATGCAATAGAAGATATTCTAAATCGTTAGAGCATGAGTTATTATATATAAGTTTAGACGGAAGAAACTCTCCATCCATTGTTCGGTGGTTAGAGGAACGACAGCTTTGCTTTGCAGCTTTATTATTTTCGCTGCTCTTCCAGAAAAGCTCTTGTCTTCGCCACGGTAAAAAAAAAACCTAAAAAAAAGAAGAATAAAAAAGAGGAATTGACCGCCGATTCTCTTCGACTCGTCTTGGTCCAGTCTCCACCGCATACTTTACCCTTCTGCTAAGTGTTAAGTACTCCACCCTCGAAAAAGAATGCAATTGCGAGATTCAAAGAAGCTTAAGTTTAACCAAATTTAGTGCGGATGCTTCTAACATTTATGTCGCTTTAAGTTTATTATGGCATTATATTCTATAATTAATATGATAATATTTATTTTATATATTATAAATGTTAATAGTTTTAATATAATTTTGGTCTACATTCAAATTAATTGACTTCTCGCAATGTGATAATTGCTTTTCTTATCTTATATTATAAGGATAAGGAGAAATACCTCCACTATATATTCCAAATATTATTCAAATTATTATCGTGTATCCTAACTATCTTAAGTTCAACATAAATTTATTAAATATTTGTGCCATCAAACCTATATACTAAATATATTACATTATTACCTGGTGATACTTTTTAACAATATATAAATGTAAATATTATTTTCTAAATTTTATTAAACTAATAAAAATATATTACATGATTACTTAGTGATACTATTTAACAATATAAATGTAAATATTATTTTCTAAATTTTATTAAACTAATAAAAAATATATATTACATGATTACTTGGTGATACTTTTTAACATTATATAAATGTAAATATTAGTTTGACTTGCAAATAAGTAGAATAAGATGGGGTACCTACCCCTCCCTTTTCCTAGCTAGATCCTCCAATCTCGCCACTTAGGGCGCGTTTGCGACCCTGTACCGAGTCAGCCTGGCTAGCCGAACTGGCCTAGGCTGGGATAGGCTAGCACCAAGTGCTGCAACGTAGCTTGTTTGCGTTCTTGTAGCAACTGAGCCTGGCCCAGATGTGGTTGTGCTTGCGACCCATCAGGTAGTCAGGCTCATAGCGCAATCGCCACCAACTGCCACAGTGAAAAGCGTCTGCGTGCGCCGCGAGGAGCCAGGCTCCAGGAAAACGGAGGTTTTGATCGTCTCCAGATAGCCAGGCCGAGGGGGTGTTTTCGGACTAGGACGACAAACATGACGAGTTGCACCCCGGGAGTGCAGGTCGACTGATGGGCCGCCCTCGCAACTCCCTTTTCAACCAGCTGCGTCGGTTCGCCTCTATCGTGCCTCTTATGCATGGGGCAACGGTAAAAGACTTTTCCATAGTTCTTTGGCGGTAAAATAGCCGTTTTGGCCCTTCAACTATCATCGAAGGCTCAAATTGGCCCCTGAACTATCAAAACGGCCACTTTGGCCCATAAACTTATGATTTACATTCCATTTTCATCCATTATCCCTGAATGATGGATACATCGACAGATGAACTGCGAAAAGGTCAAAACCGCCCCTCATCATTTTCTTTACTTGTTGGCTGCTTACGACGTTTCCAATCTCGTCGTTTGTTTTAAAAATACCAAAATATGATTTAATGTTAGAAAATTCATAAAAAGTTTATTTTAACTTAGAAAAATCAATGAGCATAGATCCGTGTGGGTCATGTAGCACAGATCGTTGTCGTCAGCCACGTATGATGATGTACCGTGGCATGATTTTACAAAACACATAAAGTTCCTGGTTAAGCTATACTAGAATTTACCTCTATTTGCATCAATTGTTTCACTTTAACCTAGTTTTGAATTTTATGAGACCATATAAGCTTTAAATATTCTAAGTGAGTAACAAAAAGGTATATCATGCTGGTAGTAAAACAAATTTTGGTAAAACAAAACTGGTTTCGAACATTAAATTTTGGTAAAACAATTTTTTTTATGAATTCTTTAACATTAAATCAGATTTTGGTATTTTTAAAACAAACGGTGGGGTTGGAAACACCGTGAGCGGTCAATAAGTAAAGAAAATAATGAGGGGCGGTTTCGACCTTTTCGCAATTTCATCTGTCCATGTATCCATCGTTCAGGGATATGATGAATTGAGAGAAAATCATAGTTAGCACGTTAAATATCGTATAGTTGAGGGTCAAAGTGGTATTTTGAATAGTTCAGGGGCCAATTTAACCTTCGGTGATATTGAAGGTCAAAAGTCTATATTTATTTCTTGTTCAAGGGAGCCACTTTGCACACCTCGCTAGTCGTGAAGGATCAAAACGGGTCTATTTTGCCTTCCTTGCTGCATAAAAAGATCGATGGCACAACAGATGCTGCCAAGTGAAGAAGGAAAGAAGGAGGAGAAGGCATGATTAGGGTGAATAACCGACGGCCAAGCCATGAAGAGATCGATGGGACAAAGGACTGCAAGCGCCATCAGGGTAGGAACCTCAGAAGTGGTAGGAGCTGCAATTGAATATTGGGAGAAAATGAACGGGAATGATACAGTCATGAAACGGTCTTCAACATCATGTCTAGAAACGTTCAGTCACCTGGCAGCACTTGACGTAATCTGACATTGGGCTAGCATGAACGATATCAATTTTAAGGTCTATAAATACAATTCAAGTCCATGACTATTATGCAATAATAAGTTATTAACTATGAGCATTATAATACAATTTCCGAGTCCATGGATTCTAGCCGATAAGTTCAAGCGAACAAAGTCATTATATTACATCTAATAAATCCTTACGCATATCTTAGTAATATATATAAAAAAGTTTCATCTAGCTTCTTAACGGAGAAGCCATTTATTACAATCACTACTGAACAAAACGCATAGCATCACTCAGCCCCAAATAAACTGTACATTTCGACTAAAGAACCGATCAAAATGACATTATTATTCAGCTTCAAAGTTAATTGAACGTTTAGCCACACGTTGCAAAATAACTCTCACGACATCTTGCTTACTATAAGTCGCAAAAAAAAAACTCATCTCGCTTACTATATTCAGTGACAAATTAAAGTATGTCCTTGTCATTTGCACGATCCCCTTTTTTGCTGGTAGGATCCGGGTCCATCTCTCTCCAGGTATCGTAGACATTTTTTTGTTGTTGTTGATGACCGATTGCGCGCTACAATGAAACCGTTTTTTTTTAATTTTAGAACACATTTGACATGAGGAACAAATCATTCAATGTTTGGTAGTTTGTATGGTTTTCTATGTTTCCCGTTAACAAAAATGTCAAGACCATTTTCTAAACCGTTGGATAGGAGATTTTTAGATTTTTTTTACAAAAACAAGAATGTCAAGACCATTTGCAAAACCGTTGAAATTGCTCTAAATAAAACTCTAAAACAAATACACATTTCTAGTATATATATATATATATATATATATATATATATATATATATATTATTTCATAGTCACTTTGATTTAAGAGATTATAGTAACTCCTTACTATGTGATTTACGATAATATTATGATAAATATTTTGTAACACAACTATCGTAAATATATATTCACTTTATCGTAAATTAGTATATAAAATTATTGTTAATACGGAATTGATTATGCGGGAAAAGTTAATGACAAAAACTATTTATTATTAATAAGATATAATTGTTCGGTGGTTAGAGGAAGACAAACCAAAAAAAATGTATAAACAAAAAAATGGAGGAGAAATTTTAAGATCACAGCACTTAAGAAAAATTGGTCAAATCATATGACCCCTAAAGAGGACCGGGGTTGGGTCGGCCCATTTCCATCTTCAGCTCTCGTGACCGCTGCCTGCGCGCATGATGTGACTTGTCACATGCATAATGCATCCGCCGGCGACCGGAAGTGCCGCGCTGGTATATGACGTGGTGTGGGTTTCTGTCGGCTTGCCCACCGGAAACCGGCCGGAAAACATCCAGCGTACTGTACTCCATTACAGGCGCGCGCGGCGGCGTCAGGACACGACACTGGTGTGTGTGCGGCGGCGCCTGCTATATATGCATCAATGCATGATCTCTGAAGTCTGAACTGACTTGTTGGCGTGTGTGCTGACGGACGGACGGCGCATGCACCGTCGTCTCGCCTTGCGCGGGCCGGCCTGCTGCGGACGCTGCCGTGTCGCCGGCCGACGTGGTGGTGGTGGTCGTCGTCTGCGGCTAGAGCATCTATCGCTTGGATCGAAAGCTAACAGATAAGAGCATCTTCAACAGTTTGATATTTTGGGTTTGACAAAACATAGAATTTGTCAACTCTTAAATTGATATGGCAAAGACAAAAAGATGCAATCTCCAACAAGTTCCCCATATTGACTTGACAAAAAATGAAAATTGTGGACCCAAACGTTTTTTTCCCGGGTTTTGTGTTCTTACGGCATCTCCTTAGCGACATGCTCGTGCCCGATCTTCCGCCGTCGGGCGCCTCGCAAGCGAAAACACAATGCAGCATGTATATGTTCAGCATGTGCTATCTACACCGTTGAATTATGCTTTGAGATTCATGCAACAACTCTCTCTCAAGTGTTTCATATTTCTGGTTTCAACAGCACACATCTCGATACATGCTAATGGATGGTGTGAATAGTGCATGCCTAGCATGTAGACACCAAAATACTGCTTTCCCTGGCAACCTCCTACAAGGCATGAACAGAACGCGACACAGCGACGAAGCCTTGAACAGAACGCAACACAGCGAGGAAGGTATATGAACAGCGAAGTTCTGCTAACCAACCGTGCTACACTGGAGTTCATGACGGGTGCGTCACGCATTAGCAGCAGTCTAGCAGAGGAGAGTGACATTAGTTAGCGATCAATAATTCTCTGAACCCTACTGTAAATGTGATCGTCCGTGCAAGTCTAATCAAGGATTGAAATGTTCCATGTGTATTCCAGAAGAATAGAGACTGGTACTCTGTCGAGCTTTGGATCAGGCTAGCGGCAACGTCAATGTGGGCACCCGCGTGGTGGCGACTTGCTTCGTGGAGATGGGCGGCTGGCTCTCGGCGGACGGGCGTCGATCTAGGCGATGCTGGAGGCGGACGGGCAGCGGCCCTCGGCGTGGAGATGGACGCCGACTGGCACTGGAGGCGGACGTGCGTCCGGGACGCCGGCGGCGAGGCGGACGTGCGTCCGGGACGCCGGCGGCGAGGCGGACGGCGGCCGGCTCCTGGCTCCTGGCAGACTGGCCGCCGGCTCCTGGCTGGAGGCGGGCAGACCACCGGCCACGCGCAGGCCGGAAGCTGAGGTCGCCCCGCGGCGGAGCAAGCTCCGGTCGGGGTCGGGGTCGGGGAAGCCGCTGGCGGAGAAGCCACGATCGAGTTTGCGTCGCCGTTTTTGAGGGCGCAAATATGCGCGGGTTCGCCTCCTCGCGGCCACTTTGACAAAAAAATGTCAACCCTAATTGTCAAACTGTTAGAGACAATATTTTCTATTTTTTGATAAAATCTAACAATGTCAAATTCAAATGTCAAACTGTTAGAGGTGCTTAAAAAACACATAACAAACATCGTCTTATATCTTTAGGCTACCGACAAACAATGCAATGCAATTAGATATATATAAAAAAAAGGTGCTACTGGCTTTATATATTACTTCTTTTTTGCCCTTTGCTTTTCGCTGATTATCAGCTCGGCAGGCTATGGCTTGCGGTGTTTAGCAGCAAGATAATTAATAAAAAAAAACGATAGAGATATATAGATGATGATACAGATCTTGTAGATGAAGATATAGTCCAGAATCCAGATATGATAGACGGTGCATACGTATACACATTAAACGCTGACCGTTGGCTATGTAATAAGCCCGTGGATTTTAGTGCAAGGCCGTACTTGTTTGGTGTAATTTGTCGTCAGGGATGGAAAAAGTACCTTTATTATTAGGCGAGGAAAATAATAATGAATATAAATAATAAATAACCCCAGGGGGTGATACTGTTTTTTTTTACTCTTCCGCACACGGGTTTTAGTTTCGTGGATGACACGTACAATAGTCACGGTCATGATTATTGCACGGCCTTGGCCGTTGGCCTTAGTATGTGCTTTTTCCATCATGTACAATATATGCAAGTGATGGAATTCTACATTTTCGCAATATAAAAAAGAAAATATAGAAAATGAAATGTAGAAAAAAGATATTATTTTAACATATATCAAAACTACATAAAAATTTCCATCCCGAAAATTTGCAATGGTACTATGACAAAGAGATGCTTGCATTGAAATATGACCCCAAAAAATATTAATTGTCAAAAGGTAGATAATTTCGCTTTCTTATGGCGGTATAGCTACAGCCGTATACGACAAATTCCAGTATAGCTACAGCCGTATACGACAAATTCCAGTATAGCTACAGCCGTATACGACAATGACCAACGCGTAATGCGGTCCGGAAATTACTACACGCAAACACACCGACACGTCAATGCGGTGGTGGCGTAGGCGCATCTCGCCACTCACCCACGGCTATAAATAGTTCCAATCCAACGACCGTCCCCCCTCGCAAATCGTTCTAGAGTAGGTATCCATCGCCAAACATTGATATCGATCACAATGCTCCTAAGTAGATGTCGCCATGGCCCTCTTCGTCTCGCTTGCGTTCTACTTCTGAGGCCAATCTTATTGTACAGTCTGACCCCTCCCCCCTCCTTCAGGTATTATTGTGACTGGCTAAGTTCAAGGGGTTTTAGATTTCAAGCTTCGAATATGTTATTGTTAAATCTTACTATGCTTAATCCACTCTTTTCCTAGGTCATGTCTGAAGCTCGTCCGCTACGGTGTCTATTTCTACTGCGACGTCTATTTCTAACCGGCCTTCTTCTATATACCAAGTTAGATCTATCATACTTTTGAATACTTTCCATATTTATTTGTGTTTTTTACTTTGATTGCTCCTTCAATTGGCATGAATCATGCTCATGTTGTGGATATTTGGTGAATGGTGATACTAATGTTCAAGTTTCCCTAAAATCATAATATTTTGGATGTGGATTGAATATTCTTGCACATTAATTACAACTTTACATGGATTGATTTAAAATTGTTATTGTGTAAGTGAAAATATTGTGATTTCTCATACACAAAAGGTTGTCAAACATAGGATCAAAAGGAAGGAAACACATATACCAACTGCAACACAAATATATATAAGTGCTTTCTTTTTTACTAGTTTATGTTTATAATATCATGCATGCTAGCTGTGTGGTGGTATACTTCACTATTATGTTTGTTTATAAATATTTGTTACAAATGGAACATCTAGTTCTTAAAATAAGTGTATGTGTTATTGTATTATTCTATATGTATATATCCTATATAAAGAGGATATACTGGGGAAACCCAAACAAATTCCTCTCAAAAGGGAAATCTATATGTAGGATTAGGGCAAAACAACAGTGTTTTTTGTTTCTCATCTGAATGAAAGCCATCTTCACTTTTTACAAGTCGGAATCACAAGAGAACACTTGACGACAGCACGTAAACACATATCTACCCACATTCGGTTGCTTTACTAACAAACAGAGGCGGTTGTTTCACTCTCATCAGGCTGCACTGCACACATAGGACAAAAGAGTGCGTGCGACAGGGTGTACACACATCATTCCTTGGTTGATCCCTATCACATTGGCATGGGACAAATCGGTCCTCATGCACGGCCTGCACGGCTGCACACCCCTATTAGTGACATGGATATATAGAGATAATATATACGACATCTTTACACGCAGCGTCTTCTAGGAGAAGCCGCAGCAGCAGCCGAGGAATCTATCTGCAGTCAGTCATGGACATGTCACTGGAGATATATGATCCATCCATATACACCGAAAAATCTCCTCCTGCAGCGCTATCTTGAAGCTACATTGGGATAGATAGACTACGAGAGACGGTGCACGCAAGCGACAGTCCAAGCACTTGAGTCCGCCGCCCCGCCCTATAAATACATGATGCCTAGCTAGCTCTCGGGGCCTCGAAAACCATCATCAACTCACAAGCAAACCTTCACAACACACACATAACACCGTGTTAATTAGCTTCACTCCATAATGGTTCATAGCGCAGTCTCGCTGTCCAATATTGCTAGAAAACTCACCACCCGTGTCCACCTTATAATCTAAACCAGTGACCGTGTAGTAGTTAGCCCACGATCGAGCGAGCTCGATATCTAGCAGCAGCTGACGTACGTGTTAGAATAACCCAGAGATCGATCCATCAGTTCGTGATGGCTTCATCTTTGCCGCTGGTCACGACTGGACTCCGCCGTCAACCATCCACGCCGTCCAGTGACGGCCACGGTGGTGGCCGGAACGTGGACCCCATAAACTGGTGCGCGTGGGCGCACCAAGGGCACCGCCTGTGGGCGAGCATGCCAGACTCGTTCTGGGTGTTCACCTACAAGGTAGCGTTGTGCCCGTTCCCAGGCAACCACGTCTGGATGTCGTGCCCCTACGCGCACAGGGGCGAGCGTGCTCGCCGCCGCGATCCAAGGAGCTTCTTGTACGCCGCGGCGACATGCCCCGAGTACGCCGAGTCCAAGAGGCTGCTCCGGCTGGCGGGCTCCAACGTGGCGCCCACCTGCCCGCGCGGCCTCCTCTGCGGCTTGGCGCACAGCGTCTTCGAGACGTGGCTGCACCCCACCCGGTTTCGCACCGTCATGTGCGACGCCTGCGCCCAGTGCCCGCGGAGGATCTGTTTCTTCGCGCACTGCCTCGCGCAGCGCAGGCGCGAGGACGACGAGGTGCCACTCGTCGTCTTCCCCGTCACGCAGCCGCCCCCAGCCTTCGTCCCGGGTGACCCGCGCACGCTCGCGTCTCCGTCCTCCTCCTCCTCCTCCTCCCGCTCCCGCTCCCAGTCGTCGATCTCGGTCGTCCCTCGTCCAGCTGACCGCGTCACGCCACAGACCATGCAGATGGGCGGCAAAAGCGTGCGCCTGCTTACGCGCTCCTCCAATGCCACCGTCGGCGCTTCGTCGTCGCCGTCCTCCCGTGCCACTGTCGCTGCTACTGCTGCCGTCACCCTGTCTGCACCGTCGCTGCAGGCCTTGCCGCCAACGCTGCCGGTCGACGACGACGAGGATATTGACTTCGTCGCCATTGTCACCGGCTGCTGCCTCGCCGCCGAGGAAGACTCTAAGGCTGAGAGCAGCGGCTACCCGCACTTGGACCTCATCATGAACATCATTGGGAGCTAGAAAGCTAGGTAATTAAAGATGGATTGATGATCACGAGTAATTTACCGCCCATGCATTCGTCCACACGCACACACGCACTGCTCACTATAGGCATAGTTTTTGACGTTTCTGTCTGCGTTACTTGTGACGGCAGAGCAGAGTGCATAGCGTGTCCATGCCTGCGTTTGGATGGATCGGCGCCGCGCCTGCGTGGAGGTGGTCAATCTGGACGGCCAAAGGAGAGACGCCATCATCATCATCATCATCACAGCAGCAACAGCAGGAGCACAGCATCGCCTCAAGGCATGTGCATGCCCGGCCATATACATCGGTCGTATTCTGTAGTATAATATGTAGTAAATTGTATAATACAAAGTGTCGTGTCATTTACTGTGAACTTAACTGAATTATTCGAGGCTGATGTTTTGGACAGCTATATATATGGTGGATCCATCTATCTATGTGTGATATATGTGATGGATCTATATATATGTGTTTGTAACTATATATGTGTGGGCTTGTATGAATTTGGTGAAATGATGAATAATATGTAGAATAACAAATATTATTATCTATATCTTGAGCACAAACTTAGATTGTTCATTTTATGATGGAGCTTTTGGTGTGAATTTTTTAAGTGGATAAACTGGGTGGGATGAGGTGAGGTGGGAGGTTTGAAGTATCCCCGCCTGAATTTTCATTACAACACATGGCAGTACAACCATGGAATAGTAGTTTTGTAAGCTAGGTGCCCTGATGCCTATAGAAACTACTATTCTAGAATTATACTTGCATTTGTTGCAATAAAAAATTAGGTGGGGATCGGATATATACTTCACCCCCGTTTATCCTTTTTAAAAAATCACACCAAATGCTCATAAAAACACAAGAACAAACTAATTTTATGCTCAAACTAGATAATAATATTTGTTAATTCATATACTATTCATCATTTCATACAGGCCCATACACACATAGTTCCACACACACACACACACACACACACACACACACACACACAACACACATATATATATATATATATATATATATATATATATATATATATATATATATATATATATATATATATATATATATAACCATCACATATATCATACGTAGCTAGATGGATCCATCATATATTATATGTACACACGCGCACGCACACACACACCATAATAAATGTCCAAAACTCCATCAGCTAACAATTCACTTAAGTTCATAACAAATGATACAACACCTCATATTATACTATATACTATATATATTATAGAGTAAAGTGCATCAGCGGTCTCTAAACTTGAGCTCCTGAATCATCCCGGTCTCGAAAGTCGTAAATTAACCGTTTAACGTTTTGGAGTTTAGGGATAAATGAACAAGTTTGGTGACCTAAACGGTTGATTTGTGAGTTTAGAGATCGGGATGACATAGCAGCGTAAGTTTAGAAACCGCTAGCTTAGTTGTGCACTTTACTCTATATTATACTATACGATACAATTAGTGTACACGAGCACGAGCCTTGAGGCGATGCTGCAGCTGCTGCTAGCGTCCCTCCTATCGCCGTCCAGACCACCACCTCCACCTGGGGCAGCGCCGATCCATACAAATGTACGCATGGACGACGCCATGCTCTGCGCCGCCGTACGTCACATGTAACATAAC